>JANBXA010000069.1:47965000-48032500 GCA_030556225.1 Cricetiscus sungorus | reverse complement strand
ACAAACCAGAGAGAGAGCCTGCGTTCGTGCATGTCATGGTTGTTGGCTGTAACCTAACAGTGCATGTACAGGCATCTATGTCTTGCTGCCCTATTGTGGCCACATGTTAGGGATGCTGACAGTAGAAGAAAGACTGGTGTAGCTGGTGCTGTGCTTAGCTTCTCCTCTCCCACTGTGACACATCCCCAGGCCTGGTTCTTCCCCTTTCCATCTTCAAAGGAAAAGTGCCTTCTGAGGATGCCCTGGTCCCTGAAAGGGGGGGAGGGATGTTCAGTTCCTAGAAGGCTGTTTCCCTAAGGCTTGAGGGTTGAAAGGAGGAATACTCAGCCTCCTGCCAAAGGAAGCAGGAACACAGAGGAGTTCTAGGCTCCTAAAGCAAACAGGAGTCCAGCTTCCCAGGCTCGGATAAAATAGGAAAGCACACTTTTTTCCTTCCTCTTCTTTTTCTTCCTTTCTTTCTGTTTTGTTTCTCTTGTTTTCTGTTGTTTGTCTCAAGGAAGGGTCTCAACAGAAGAAGAACACCATAAACTTTAAGACACAGCTATAAAAGGGGAACCCTGCCTTCCATGTCTTCAGCCCTCAGCACAGTTATCTTAGCTCTGCTCTAGGCCCCACACAAACAGGTCCCAACAAAGCAGGCAATGAGTTCTGCCTTAACTGGCTTCTGCTCTTGTCGGGAAAAACAGTCTGTGTGGGTTTCCCACAAATATTATTTGGCAGGCAGTAAGTACACTGCAGAAAAGTCAGAGAAAGGGGATAAAGGATGGTGACTGTAATTCTGCCAAGTCTCATCCTGGAAGGATGTGGTGCTAGGACATGGTGGTGCCTGTACTCGAGAGGCAGAAGAAGCAGGAGGCCAGCCTGTATTGAGGTTTAATAAGGATTTACAACATAGACAGATGACCACGGGCAGGTTCCAGTCCCTGTGCTGAAAGATCCTGCAGCCCCTTCCTCAGACTTAGTTCCCTCAGGTAACGTCTGCCTCCTGTTCCCACCCCCAATGAATGTGGTCTGTGCCACAGGTGCGGACAAAGTGAATATCTCACTACAAGCCTGGGCTACATGAGACCATACCGCCAAAAAAAAAAAAAAAAAAGAGGAAGAAAACATGTTCTGTTCTATAAACTTATCTATTTATGTTGACTAGGAAATTTGACTCTTGTTTTAGCCAATGAAATATTGAACTATATACTCCATCAGACAAGGTTTCTCTGTGTAACAGTCCTGGCTGTCCTGGCACTCTCTAGACAAAACTGGCCTCCAGCAGATTGTGGTTGGCCATCATATTGGGCTGACACAGTGTCTTTCTATTGTAGCTCTGGCTGTCTTTAATCCCAACACTCGAGAAGCAGAGGCAGGTAGATGTCTGTAAATTCAAAGCCAGCATGATCTATATATTAACTTCCAAAACAACAAGACCCAAAACTCAAAAAGAACACACAATATAAAAAAAATCATAATCAATTTTACTCATTTATTTATTTGAGTCAAGACTCATGTGGCCTCTGATAACTTTAAACTTGTGATCCTCTTGTCTCCACCTCCCACACCACTGGTGGGATTAAAAACATGCTCCTTCACCCAGTTTTATGAAGGGCTTGGGATCTAAGCCCTTTGCACTTATTAGGCAAGCATTCCTTCATGTGAGCTCCATCCACTACCCCCACCTCTCCTGCAACCATTATGTCAACCTCAGTTATCCTAGACTTAGCCAATGGTAGTTCAGTTGAGTACAATGCCTCACTTGCTCTGTCTTCTTATCAACTGGCTATTTTTGAATGCTGTCTTCCTTTCTGGCATAACAAAGTGTCTCAGAACTATCTGATAACTCCTCAACCCCAGTTGTGAATAATCCTTTTATTCAAGAAGACCCTTGGTTCGTGTTAGCAGAGAATGGTGTCCATTGGCTGAGATCTAGGGTTTTGTTTGTTTTATGTGCTGGTGTCTACTACCATGTCTCAAGGGAAGTGATGCTTCGTAGGTAAGAGCACCCTCAAAAGGCTGATGTCCTCAGAATGCCATGTGCCTGTGGATTTGACACAGCGGCTCATCATTATCTGAGGGGGGAAGGGGTGACTTTCCCCTATGAATACGCCACTCACCTTATACATATTCATGTTTTCTCTAAAATCCACAACACAGAACCCATGGGGCTGCTCTCTGCCTTAGGGTAGCCCCTCCCATTTCTCTGGAGTGCTTACTTTGCTTTGACTGTGTCTTTCTTTCAAGAAGGACAGTGCTAAAAAATTCCCATGAGAAAGAGTGAGAAAATTGTCTTTTGTCTTTGTGGTAATTCATTTCTATTTGTATGTACTGTATAACCCTGAGTTTGTATCCACACTACCTATTGGATGACTCTGAATGGATGGAACAATGGTGGATCTGGGGATTGGGCCCCAGATCCTTTTCACATGAACCAGGTGCTGCTCTACTGAGCTATAGCCTGTATGTTTTTGGTTAGCTGGTTAGTGTTTTGCTGCATTTTGAAACAGACTCTCACTACATAACCAGAGCCTGTCTCAAACTGGAGAACATCTTGCCTCCACCTCCTGAGAGTGGAAGATTACAGATGTGTTCCAACCTCCACTCTTTCCCCATTGATTTATATATTAGAAATGTCACCTTTTGCTGGGGAGGGGAGGAGCATGTAGTCCTGTAATCCCAACACTTTGGAGGCTGAGGTAGAAGGATCACTGTGAATTTCAAGCCCAACCTGGGCTACATAGTAATAAGTATAGTGAATTTGAGGCAATATCCTGTGCTACTTTGTTTCAACAGTCCCTTTCCCCACCCCCCACCTCCCACCAAAAGTGTAAATTAGAAGAAAACTGTAGTCACAAGAAAGGTAGTTAGTAGAAAGGGGCATACCTTAGTTAGAGAGAGAGCGCCTCCCCAGCATTCAAGAAGTCCTGGGTTTAATGCCTGGCATCCCAAGAGACTGGACACCAGGAGGTAATTTAGGAGATGTTGCAATAATTCAGGTGACAGGTGAGAGACGAGCCTGGACTAGGATGTAATAATGCAGGCAGTGGCACTTAGCTAAGTGTTGCACATTAGAAAAAGAAGTTGCTGACTGATCAATATGGACTGTTAGAAAAAGAAGAGCTAAGGGTGACCCTAAGGGTTTTACGTGTAATCAACTAGAGGCTTCTCCTTGACCAAAACGAGAAGACTGCAGATGAAGCAGCTTTGAGGGAAAAGTGTAACCCTACTAGATAGCCAAGTGGAGAGGGGAAGCAGACAACTGCACATAAGCATTCGGGGGACAGTCCCCGATCTGGAGAGGAAAACATGAAGCAGCAGGAGGTATTATCTGGCTTTTAAAGGTGTTAGAGTAGAGATGCCTAGGCAGAAAGCACAGGTAGAAAAGAGAATCCCTTGGAAGTTTGAGCCTTGTGACTCTGCTAACACTGCTCTGTGAACCAACGGCTAGTGAAGCAGAAGGGACTTCAGAAGGGTGTTGAGGCTGGAAGGCAAACGAAAAGCCTCTCTCTAGGGGCAAGCATCGGACTACTGTCCATTTAGCAATGTGATGGCTATTTGTAACCTTAACCTTAACAACGGCAGCTATGACAATGAGGAGGCTATGTACATGGTTGGAGGGAGTTCCTCTGCTCAAAGGAGCAAAGGAAGGTAGAGACAGTGAGATCATTTATTCCTGCATGGAGGAGCAAGGAATGTAAATGTAATGGAAGGAGAGCACAGGGTCCAAACAGTGTCTTACTGGTTTTTGGCCTTTTCTCCAGTTGGCTTACAACACTGTAGTCTGAGCAATCAGAAAGAATAGAGGCCTATTTAGCTCAGCAGTCTGGAAGCTGGGAGGCCTGAGAACATAGCTGGTGAGAGCTTTCTTGCTGCATCAGAATCTGGTAGAGGGAATCATATGGTGTGACAGAGTAAGCAAGCTTGTCAGAGTCTCTTCTTAGAAAGCTATCATCTTGCATCGTGTGGGCTCTATCCATATGATGTCCTCTAGTTCAAGTAACGTCCTTAAGGTCCTACCTCCCATCAAATTACACACCTGGGGACTAAGTCGCTAACACTAGACTCTTCACAGACACACAGCAGGTATTTTAGTTGTTCCGAATGAAATCACGTCTGGAAGCTGATGGAAGTGGAAAGGGAGATTTTGATGGCGTGGAAAGAGAGGAACGTGGGTCAGAGGGATGGAAAATGTAGATGTGTTAGTTGGCAACAGTTGAGTGTAAGAACTCTTCTGCAGTAATCGGGGAAAGGAAGAGGGGTGGTGGTAAGGGCATGCAGTTGTGGACGTCCATGGGAAAGCAGAGCCTCCACGGTAGACAACGAACCAGAGCCACCTGAGGAACGCTGGGAGGAGGACCGGTGACCCACACCATTAAAGAGTATACCAACTGGCTGTCCAATGCCAAACCGTCAGCCAGCCTAAACACGTATGCAGGTAGCACTCACTATACAAACCGAGCAGGTTACATTTGAGAATGTACATGTATATACATATACTTATATGCAAGCAATAACAATTAGAATAATAAGGCCATGAATTGAAGGAGAGCAGGAAGAGAGTACACCTGCGGTTTTGAATGTAATCAAATTACAGTCTCAAAAAATAACTAGTAGAGTTGAAGGCAAAGTGAAGGGGTAATTCGTGGTTTCGGGTGACGAAGTCAGAAGGTAGAGGGAAAAGCTAAGTAGGTTTTGAGAGGAGCGGGGAATCTTTGTGATTGGATGGAATTTGGAACTGAAATTGAATCGCCTTTTACAGTAGCCTCAGTTTCGCACGGGGGTGCTAGCGAGCTGGTTCCAGGTGGCTGAATCCCAGCAAGTGCTTCTCCAAAGGAAGAAAGAAGTAGAAAATGAACTACTTCCCGCTCAACGAGGCCTAACACCTAACATACCAAAACTACTAACGCTGTGAGCAGGATTCGAACCTGCGCGGGGAAACCCCATTGGATTTCGAGTCCAACGCCTTAACCACTCGGCCATCACAGCCGCGTGCGGCCTCGGTCCTGCGGAGCTATAGCTGCCTATCAAGTCACTTGACCCCTGTCGATCGCAGGTTTGGCTCTGCGCGTGCGCAAGCGGTTTGCCTGCCAGGTCAGACCTCCGGAGCAAGCCCCTCTTTCGAGGCCGCCTCTCGCAGAGCCACAGTGGAACCCTAATAATATTAAACCAGTGCCCAGACGAGGTCTCGAGGGTCCGTCTCACGGACTAGCGACTTCTGATGTGTCTCGAAATACACAACAACGCGCTTAGGAAAGTTAGGTAAGACCAAGAGTCGAGATATTTACTTGGGGAGGAGACGTCAAATTCGGCAATAATATACCGCTTACTGTACAAAGCAAATCAGGCACCGCTGGGATTCGAACCCAGGATCTCCTGTTTACTAGACAGGCGCTTTAACCAACTAAGCCACGGCGCCAACGAGTATTGTTTATACATCAAAGTAGGTCAGCTGTTACTGGTGGGGGGGAGGGGCGGGGAAAGGAAGAGCAGCATCCTGAGACTTGACCACCAACCTGAACTGGACCTCTGATGCTTCGCCCTACCCAGGCTCCCCTGCCCTTTCAAGCCTGAGTTAATAAAGGACTGGTGTCTTAGCTAACTAAACTGACCAGCTGAAGAGCTATTTCTGATGGTGCGAAGCTGAAGAGTTTAGCTAAACTGCCATGGGTTCCCAGCTCCCCACGCTTCTGCCACAGTACCTATGAGTGGAGCTTGCCAACGCCATAACCACGTGTTGCCTCTTTGCTTCTCACGGTGGGAGAGAGTGTAGTTCTATTAAGTGTGAGAGTTTACCAGACCTAGCAAAATCCTTTGCTGCCAGGACTGGGAGGGAAGAGGAGTAGATTCATCAAACCACTACAATACAATCTTGCTGGTGGCAGAGCCGCCCCTTCCCCACCAAACTCCCAACTTCATTTCACAAACTCTTGAACTTTCGGTTTTTCATTTTGTATTAAAAAAATAACAGACACAATATCAAAAACACAAATGCCATTGGTTGAGGGTAGAGCTGAGAACACCTGGGTCCCACCTGAGGGGCAGCACCAGGGACTCCACGGTCCACCAACCTCCCCCACCCTGGAGCAGCTAGGGGTTCAAAACCCCTGGGTCCTACACTGACCCCAGGCTCCCCTCCTCCCACCTGGGATGAGATAGGAGAGTGAGCTGTCTCCCCCAATAAATAAGTGCAGCCCCAACCCTCCCACTGGGACTCAGGCTCAGCTGAGCTTTGGAGAGACCACGCCAGCAGCTTGTCAGCTGAGTGAGGAAGGGTCCCCTCAGCAGGGTGGGAACCGACAATCCTCCAAACTAGGCGGGAAACTTCCACTCTCTGCTAAGAGGCTAGAGGCAGCTCCTGCGTCCTGGGCTGGCAGTGGGGGTCCTGCCCCCTAGGTTGGGAGAAGCTGGGGCAGTTTCCTATTGGTTGGTCCAGCCATATCTTGAGGTTCAAGAACCCCAACATGGTTGAAAAGGAAGCCTCTCATGGACAGCTGCAAGTGGCCTCAAAATGGAGTCTAGCTGGTGCCGTTTTCTTCCGCAGGTAAAGCTGGACTGGATGAGCTCCCACCTTGTTCTTCTTCTTCCATGGCAGAGTCCTGAGAACTTGAGCCCTTAGCCCCAATTTGGGCCTGGGCCTCCTCACCGCCATCACACTCACCACCACCACCACCTCCACCACCACCACCGCCGCCGCCGCCGCCGCCGCCGCCACCACCACCACCACCACCACCACCCTCGCCACCGCCCTCTTCCATGGGCTCCAGCCCTAGTCCATCCAGTTCTGAGAAGAGTGGGTCATCAGAATGGCCAGGATCTTGAATGCTGCTACCACAGTCCACACAAGCCTTGGAGGGAAAAGCAGGATGAGTTAAGCAGGGTCCTCCCCGGGAATCTGCAAGCCCAGCTTCCACCCTTAACCTAACAGCGAGTCCCAAAATATCTCCCAAGAAAACAGTCCAAACTAGTCCACACATGTGGCTACAGTCTAACGAGGCTGGGAAATCCTCAACTGAGGGGACTGGAGAGCCCAAGTCTCCATGTGGTTCCAGATCACCCTCTTCTGACCTTCATGGACATTAGGCACACGTGTGGTGTACAGACATATATGCAGACAAAAATACTCATACACATAAATCTTTTTTTAAAAAAACCTTAAGACCGTGCTCTACTGAGACCCCATTGCAATGGAGTGGTATGATGGGCCAGAGAAGTTCTGTGAAAACGTGTGAGGTAATGTGGTTTAATATTACATAATCTAGCATCAGGGTTATGGGATCAGCATCCTCCAGAATTAATGATGCAAAGACACTGAGATCAGACTGTACTCCTCTCTCCCTTGAACTTGGCATCTTGCACCCTAGTCTCTCCCCGGCTCCCACTTTTCTCACCATCACGTCAAGGGCCCGAGGCAGCTGGCCCTTCCGGACCCAGGAGTGCACAGCACCCAGCTCCCGACGCTGGTCCTCTGAGAACCGTGGCTGTTGCTTCTGCATGGCCCGGAGCCTCTCCCGGTCTTGCTTCAGCACAGAGGCTGTGTCCCTGTGTGAGGATGGTAGAGGCTAGGATCCAGGGCCGAGAACCATGCGGTTAGCATTTATCTTCAACCACAATTCCTTAACCCATTGTCTTCTGTGCCTTTCTTGAAGGCAAGTAAGATTTCAACACTAGGAAACCTACTCTCAGCTTGAGAACTACTGACAGCTCCAAGGGACAGGGGCTTATGCCTCAATGAGCACCTGCAGGTCAGACCTGCCCCAGATAGGAGGGCCTCAGATCACCTGGGCAGTGCAGGTAGGCTAGTGTGTACTGCTCGGAGAGGGAAGAAGACGCGGCCTCTAAAACTCACCTAGAGGGCACCTGGTAAGTCATCATGACGTGCTGGTCAGCGTTGGCCATGAGCAACCAGATGGGGTCCTGGAGCACATACTTAATAACCTGGTCCCCAGGCTCAGTCCTGACCTGAGCAGCGCCAGCCTCAGCCTCTGAGGAGTCGATGCTACCAAAGTACTTGCTTGTGTGGCTGCTTTGGCTGCTGCCTGTGGAGAGGTGGGGAGGCCAATGGAGCCAGGCTGGCTAACACGGCCACCCTGAGAGGCTTCACCAAGCCACCCTCTACGGCCACGTGTCCAGCCCACTGGCCTTAACAGGTTAGGCCCGACTGGGGCTTAGCTTCCCACCTCTGTCCTACTCCGGGAAGTACTGGAGGGAGCACTCACGAGTCATGCTGGCTGAGGTGCTCCCCCCTTCATGGGATCCTGAACCAGATCCAGAGCCCAAGCCAGAGCCCAGGGAGCCTGAGGCTGCAGAGCCTGTGCCAGAGCGAGAATCTTCCTGGAGTAGTAGTTCCAGCAGGTCACTGGAGCCTGAGAGTGCGTCCTGATTGGACGACTCAGTTACCTCTGCCTAGGAGTGGGGTGGAGGGGGACAGGGGTCACCACAGTGCTGCTTCTCAACCAAGGAAGACACACACGACCCCACAGAACTTTGCTCCTTGCTCCACGACACAGGGCCAAGTTGACAGAGTTGACAAGTATGGAACATAATGCCAGAGACACTCTTAGAATGTACACTGGTGTACACTGGGATGTCCTCACCACCTGTCAGACAGACAGAACCGTCCCTTCCCAGAGGAGGCAGCTCATTTCTGCTTCATTCACAAAGTGCGCTTAAACCTCCCACCCATACCAACTCCTGGGGAGAGGAGAGCTGGCCCAGAAAGCACACGGGCAGAAGAGGGGAGGGAGTTGTTGCTCACCAGTCTGGCCTCTGGCTCTGCAGCCTCCTCACTGGGAGGCAGGGGCCCAGCGCTGCTTCCGGGGCCCCCTGCAGCAGCCCCCTCAGTGCGGGGGGACTCCTCAAGCTGCAGCAGATTGAGCTGCAGTGGGGAACTGCATCTTGAGTTGAACAGTGGGGAGTCTGGGCGGTGTGGGGGGCTGGGGGCCAGTGGGGGCAGGGATGGAGAAGGTGAGTGGGAAGCAGGAGTAGGTGGCCCCTCGGCAGGGGCCTGCGATACCCCGTATGGATAGCTAGGCGGGGTAGGGAATAGATAGTTAGGGAGCACCAAGGCCACCATGGGGGTCACCAAGGGAGAAGGGAAAGTAGCAGGGGGCACAGACGTGGGGGCAGGGGGCAGAGGCTGTGGACCTCCTCGGGGGGAGAAGACTGGGAGTGGGTAGGGCTGGACCATTGCTGGGAAGGGGGCAGTGGCTGGCGGGGGTGGCCAGGGTCCAGAGGAGGGCACAGGTGAAGGGTGGGAGACATAGCAGGGAGTTTCAGGCTGGGGGTTCTGGTGGTGGCGAGAACGTTTTGCTTTAGATCTGCAGTGGTGTCGGCGACCAGGGGGCATGGGGCCATGATGGCAGCCTGTGGGGAAAGACCAGGGTTAGCGAGGAGCCTGCCACCTCCACTTCCCTAACACACTGAGGACAGGCAAAGGGTCGAGAAGCTGCTCAGCCTGCATGCAAAACAGCAAGATAGAAAGTAGGGGACGTTTCAGGGAAGAATCACAGGAGACAGGGGACAGGGGTTTATTGTGAAAGGAGCCAGGAGGGCAAGGTTACATGAGGGTCAAGCTGGGAGTGTGCCAAACAGAGGCACACTGGCAGAAAGAGCAGGCAGAGTGGGTCCATGGATGAACAGGCAGATGACTTCAGTCCAGCTGCCAAAATCCCTCAGGCTGGCCTGCCTGGACACTTGTCCTGCCAGTTGAAACTGTGCTCTGCCTAACTCACAATGGAACGATGTGGTGGGCACAATAGGCCAGGCCTCAGTCCTAAGTCATGCAGCTGGCTGCAAAAGTCACCTGCAGGTACCTATGGGGCTATGTTCTATCTATCTGCCCTGGAAGTCCAACCCCATCCAAGATTGGCACAGAGTCTCTGTGGGTCGCCATCGGTGATGCCAAGCCCCATGTAGGCACAGTTTTTGCCCGTTCTCAGGCTAGGACTCGAGCTTACCTGGAACCGAGCACTTCCGCATGCTTGTCTCAGTGCCACCCCGCCCCAAGCTTCCCTCCTGAGCTTGCAGCCTGGAACCCTGGCCTAGTAGGGAAAAGGTATGTAGGAGTCTAACTAATGAGGGTCCTGATGGTAAAGACAGCATTAGCCTGGGTCCCAGAGCGGGAACACCTCCCACCACATCACCACCCCAGCGTCTGGGCCCAGGCTGGCTGTGTAAAAGCAGCTCAAGGAAGCCCCAGGCGGCTACCTCGCTCCCCAGGGGCTGAGGGGGCCACAGAAGAGGTGTCAAGTCCACGAAGCCTGCCGAGGTCTCTGAAGCGACTGAGGAAGGCTTGCTCTTCCTTTTGTGTATGCAGGGACAGCACAGCCTTGGTCAGACCCACTGGGCGGTAAGCATCTGGGGCTGGGTCAGGGGCTACTGTGGGGCTGGGGGCCGGACTAGGGGTTGGGCCAGGGGCTAGGCCAGGCAGGTCCTCCATCATGATGATGTCTAAAGAAGGTGAGATGGGAAAAAGGTGATGAGAAACATCTCAGAGGTAAACACGTCCACACTACAACCACCCTACCCAAGGCTTGGGAACCCAGGTACTCAAGGCCACCTCTCTGTCAAAAGCTAGACCTGGACTCTTCTTCCCATGCGAAACTATCCAGGGAAAAAGAGGATGCTCAGTCTCCATCCATGGCTCAGACCCTGCCAGGACCCCCTGGCGATACCTCCTCCTCCTAAGGGAAGCCCACCTCTTGCTTTCCACACATTTTTAAGGTCTACCCACAGACCCTGAAGTCTTCATATTCCTTGCTTTAATGGTCAGCATTTCAGTGTTGCACCCCCTCCCCTTACATCCGGCTGACAGTTAGAACACAGGAGGGAGAGTTGGGGGAGGGCAAGCGGCAGAGGTTAGTAGGGTGGACAGTCAGGAGCAGAAGAGCCCCAAGCTAAGAAGGTGGCCTCCTTCGCTGCACTGGGGGAATGGGAAGAAAGGCAGGCAGGAAAGAGCTCTGGGTGAGGGACAGGGTGGGGGCCCAGTCATACCCCCCTCACTCCACGCCCATACCCGACTCCGGGGGCTTCTTGTCTCCCACATGGACGATGGTGGAGCTGAAGCTACACTGACTGGTGACAGACACCACGCTCTCTGCCTTATTGGCCAGGGCGAGCGGGCTCAGGGTGCCTCCCACCACTGGCTCCTTCCGAGGAGTGGCCCCCTCCCCAGACAGCACTGCTGACGTCGGATCTGTGCGGAGAGATGGCACTGGTTACCACCCGCACCCCTCAGAAGGTCAGGAGAGGGGATCCCAGGGTGGAGTAGGGAAGGACTGGCTAAAGGGAGGAACCTGGAGATCAGGAGGCGGGAAAGGAGGGTGGGGAATAGCAGGCGGGAGCCCCAGCACTACCCGGACAGAAGGGAAGGAAGGGAAGGGACCAGGCACACGCCACATCTTTACCTTTCTTGGCCCCGACAGGAACCGGGCCTGCCCTCTGCTTGTCGTCATCAGAGGCTGAGGAAGCAGTGCAGGAAGAGGAGGAGGCACATTTGCGCTTTGTTGTGCTGGGAATGTTGCAGCTCTCCAAGTACCTGGGGATGGATGAAGCAAACGGTTTTAGGGTAGGGCCTAAGGCAGGCAAGGCAGGACCAAGGGAGAAGGTGACTGGCAGGCCTTACCTGAGGATGCTGTCCAGGCAGTTGATCTGCTGGTAGGAACAGCTGGAAGCTTCTTTCCTGTCTGGCTCCTCAGGGGCCAAGGCTAGTGGGGTTTGGTCGGGAACAGGAGCCACCTCCAGTTCGGGGTTTGGGGACTGGCAGGAAAGGACTTTGGCCTTGAGTGTACCTGTAGCTAGGACAAGGAAAAGAAATGGTAAATGGGCTAGGAATGAGGGTAAGGGAGCCTCAGGCCATAACCCTCATTCCTGCTCTATGCTGGTACCAACTCACCAAGGAGGCGGGGCCGGGGTGGAGGCTTGGCCCGGGACTCAATGAAGAGCTGTTGTCCCTGGTGCTTTACCAGATGCACGTCCTTACAGATCTGCTGGAAAGTCACCTGTGGGACAGCAGAGCACTGGGCAGCATTGGGGTGGCCAGTGCCAGTGCCCAAGTATCAGTAACACCTGCAAGCCTACGCAGGGGTAGCATGAGGAGCGCACTGGCAATGATTCCCAAGAGAGTGGGAGGCGAGAAGGGTGGCATGGGCGAAGGTTACTCACTGGAGCAGGAGGCCCAGGCCCCTCAGCATCACCCCCATTGCTATCACTGGAGGAGCCAGGGCTATGCAGAGGACCAGGAGACATCAGAGGGCCAACTCCACAGAGCCCTGTGGGGCTGGAGCTGTGCACAGGCTGCAGCAAGGAGAAGGATGGGTTGGTTTGATGCCTAGATCCTACTTCCTGACCACTTCATTCTTGAGGCCTTCCTCAGCTCTTACCTGCAACAGCAGTCGATGGATCTGCTCTGAGAGTTCCTGTATATCAGAGTCCAGGGACAGAGCCGGGCTGGGGGCAGGGGGAGTGAAGACGTCCTCATTCAGGGGTGCCCTGCAGCATGGTAAGGGTGAATACTCTCCTTGTCTAGTCCTGTCAAACTGTCCCATCCCCAACACCAGCTCAGAGATGTGACACACTTACGTGCGTACTTTATGGCGGCCCAACACGAAAGCCACCTTGCGACTCCAGGGATGCACAAAGCCCGCCCAGCTGGTGTCCATGGTGACATATTCACCATTCCGAGCACAGAAGCGAATAGGCGAGTGGTCAAAGGGCTGGCCTGCCAGCTGCAGAACTATGGGAACAGGAACAAAAGTGGTGTTAGTGACTGGGACAGCTGAATAAAGTGGAGACAGAGACACACATAGACATCCAAGACACCAAGGCATCGAGGCACAACACCACACGGGCAGCTAAGAAACCCTGGAGATGAGCAGGGAGTGAGAGCAAGAGGAGGCGAACTCACTCTTCTTATGAATGGCCAGCATGAGGGGTCTGTCCTCAGGATGCAGAAAGAGGAGGACTGGGGCCCCCAGGAGATCCTGGGGCAGGTAGCCCAGCAGTGGGGCAGCCCTGCAATGAGAGGAGGTGTCGGTCAGACCATGGCTTGGTCCTGGTTACCCACCTTCCTCCAAGACTTTACCTTACCTTTCATCTACATCCTGGAAGAGGCAGCTGGGTGTGTGGCGTGTGGTGAAGATCCTCTTGTCAGGCGGGATGCGGGGAGCTGCAGCATAGAACATTAAGTTTCGTCCACAGAGGTCTAGCCCCTCAGCCCTCCTCTCTGCCTAGGGTTTGGCTGCCCAGCATCTGCTCTCAGCTCAGACCTGGCTTTATGGCCCACAGAGAGTCTGAGTCATCTGGTGACTCACACCAGAGATGACACTGAGAATCACTGATTCTTTTCCACCTGTCACAGCTCAAGGATCTCACCCTACCCTACAAGCAGGGTCTGAACCTCTCCTTATACTACTACCTAAACCCCAAGGACCCACCCAGCTTGTGCCTCCCAGACTCTCATCTTAAACTTCACCGCATCCTAGAGGGAAAGCCTGCCTCCCATCACCCCCAGGCCAGAGCCCTAGCCTACCCACCTTCATAACCAGAGTGGATGCGCTCTGCGATGAGTAGGCAACATGGCTGTGCAGGGGCCCCGTCTGAGACCCGGATCTTGGTCACATATGGGGTTAGGCGGAATGGCTGGTACCGAGGCCCTGGATCTCGGTCAGGACCTCCTCTGGCAAAGCAAAGATGAACATTAGAGGTTTCCAGTGGAAAGCCGCCACCCGCTTGTCAAAGTCACAGCCCATGTAACAGCAATCACAGGGATGAGTAGAGACAGGCCTGCTCCTCTTCCCCTCCCTACCTGATTCGGCAGAAGACAGATTTTTCCTGGGTGAAGTCCTTGAGGCCTGAACCTAGGGCAGAAGAGGACGGCGGTAAGCACAGTGCCATCCCTTTCCTGGGCTGAGAAGAACCCAGGAATGAAAGCTGGAGCTTCTCCGCCCTCTGCAAAGCACAAGGGCACTTTACCTGCAGAGGCCCCAGTGCCCCAGGTCGGCAATCGAGATGGTGTAGTAGAGCCATAGAAGACACCCACATCCTGGGGAGCTAGGAGCTCTGAGAAGCGGGCACCCCGAAACACATCCCGCTTACAACGCAGCAGGACTCCTGCCTGCTCCGAAATATAGACAATCCGGCCTGTCAGGAAGGACACAGCCACAGAGAAGGTATCCTAGGATGAGACCAAGATCAACAGAAGATTTAGGAGCTGCAGGAACGGGGATGAGGGTGTGTTAGAACAGAGGACCCACGCTGCAACTGACCTGGTTCCGAAGAGTGTATTCAGATGTGATATGCTCTAGTTCCTCCAGGGTGTAAGTAGACATGTCCATGGCACAAGGCTCACCCTCCTCCAGACTCCACTGCTGATAATATTCCTGGTTAGCTGTAGGACAAGGGTATTCAAGCCACACTCAGTAAGAACAGAACCTACAACAGTCTACTCCCTGGCCACACCCTGCCAGGAAGCATCACTCACCCTGCACTTGCTTGACACAAGCCAAGGCATACTGCAATGTGGCCAGGGTCCCAGATCGGCCCTTGCCTCGACGTTCTGGTGGCAGTCGAAGTTTGAGCTCCCGAAGTGCCGTCATGAGTTCCTTCTGGGTCCTGGCTCGAGCTGACTGTTCACTACTGCAGGGCCCACAGGAACAGAGGGGTAAAGACATCAGCCCCAGAGTCTGGCCCAATCCCCAGGCACCTCCCACAGCCCTCATGCCACACACCTGCAGCCGCTGGTAGATGGGTTGTCCTGCTCTGAGCTTGCACTCAGGAGGCTATAGGCAATGGAGCTGCTTGGTGGAGATGGGCTCTGAGAGTTTGTACTAGAAAAGAAGCAACAGCCCACGGTGAGGGCCATGTGATCAACAGCACCGAGCTCTCACCTAGCTCCCCAGACCACTCGTGGACTATGCGGTACGCGCGCGCACACACCTCTTGCTGCTCTCGGTGGTCTCCAGCAGGGCCGAGTCCTTGCCATTGCCAGAAGAAGAGCTATGAGAACTCCGTTGAGATGCGCCCCTAGACTCATGTCCATTGGATTCATTGCCGCTCGAACCATTGCTGTTTGCATCAGTATCGTCAGCCAGGCTGGGGCCTGCACAAGGCCGGTGCTGTGCGGCCCCAGGGGTTGGGACTCCTCCAGGGCAAAAAGGTTCTCCGGGCCTGGGGTCTCCTCCCCCCTCAGCCCCTTCTAGGGGGCCACTCATGTCTGGGCCATGCAGTGGAGAACAAAACAGGAAAGATGAGGAGGCCACAACGGGTGCACCACGGGGCTTTTGAGGCCTGGATACGGGAGGTAGGACGCCTGTCTCTGAGGGCTGGCTAATTTAATCACAGCACCTAGAAAAAGAAACCAAGGAGGAAGGTTTAGCAAAGCTGAGCCGTGACTGAATGTTGGCTGCATTCAGTCCTTCCTCTGCCTGTCCCTCACTGATGGGACTCAGGCCCCTAGGGCTTGTAATAGGAAGCCAAGTTCTGTTTCCAGTTCCCCCCCAGGGTACCACAGGTAGGACGGCAGCTCTGTTGAGCCTTCTCTTACGCCCCCTGCCAGTGTGGAGTGAGTACAGCCTGATTAACTAGAACTACGGCTTTGGGACAAAGCTTGCAGTTCTCTTGTCCCCCAGTTCTCATCAGGTCCCCACTTGGTCTGGGACTCTGAGGTCTCTCGGAGCAGGGGGTGAGCTGATCGCCTCCTATATTTAGGCTTCCGGGCTAATTTTATCCGGGGGCGGTACCACCCCCGCTGCACATGCGCATCGATGTGCCTGGCCCCACCACGCGTTTCCGCCACAGCCACGGTCGCCAGGGAAACCGACGTCAGCCGCTGAGCTCAGCGGTTGCTGGAGGGACCACAGGAGGGCAGGAGAGACCCCTCCCCCCACCCCTATTGCTGTAGAAGTGGAAAACCGACCCACTCCCATACTGGCCAACTCTCCCCCCACCCCCCAATACTGGCTAGCAAGGCCCGGGAGTCATCCACCTTAACAAAATCCCAAGGCGCAGAGGGCCCAGGAGCCAAATGAAGAGAGATGAACTACTGGGACTCCAGAAGCAAGTCCTAGCCTGCCCAGGGAGAAATACATGGCCTCTGCTCTACGTGGAAACGCCCCCATCCTAGCTCTCGCCTTGATCCATCATTCTGATCAAGACACTGCCTTTCCTTCTCGGGACCCTGCCATAGGCAAGGACCCAAGCATCTTCCCCAGTCTCCTACTTTTCTAGTTAACCCTACCACCACATCAATGCCTTAGGAAGGGAACATACAACAACCAACATAGAGTTCCTCCTCTATTCCCCGTCTAACCACACCCCCATCCCAAGTATTTTCCGAGCACCACGAGAAAAGGGAAGGCTGTGGCCAACAGCAAGAACTAGCACTGAGAACAGGATGTTCCAGCATGAAGCGGCTGACATCACGACAGGCATGGGGCCAGGAATTGGAGGGAGGAAGGCAGCGAGTGCAAAAACCTGAAGGGGTCTTTGTGCCAGGGCAAACCCGAGGACCCCCCAAGTGACAAGAAAGGAGTAAGGAGCCATGCTCGCTAATAGTCTGTTGTTGAGCTTAGGATGGTTGCGATGGAGAAGGTGAGGTAAGGTGAGAGAATAAGAATTAACACAACCCGTGCAGGGTTGAGTTGAACACCTAAGGGCCCCGGGGGCGGCGAAGGATGGACAGTGACAAGAAAGGCAGGTTTCTGTTTTGCTATCAGAGGGCCAGAGCTGAAAGTGACCCATCACACTGGAGGTGGTGGTAGCCCCGGGACAAAGACTAGCCCTAGGATTGCAGCAGAGATCCCTACCTGGCCGTTCGAGCGCCCTCCAGCAGCCTGCCGTTTCAGCCCGCAACCGAGAAGCTCCGAGAGGCTGGGAGGCGGGTTGCATAATGCCAGGCCCTGCCCCTCATTGGCCTCCTGCCCAAACAGCCTCAGGCCCCGCCCCCAGTTGACTAAGGATCTCTCCCTAGCACCCGATTGGCTACCGGCTCCCACTGAGGTCAGGGCTGTGTCACACACATCCTTGCACGTGGACTTGGGTGCTGGTGCTGGGCTGAAGGACCTCAGACTGCTCAGTCAGCCAATGGGCTCAGGATGCCTCGCACAGGGAATAATGAACGGGAAGTGAAGGGAGGGGAGACATCATTTTCAGAGAAAACGTTTGGGCCACAGTGGGAGCTCAAGAGAAACCTACTTCCTGAACTGACTAGCCTTGCAGAACAAGACACCTGTCCTGGAGCCAGTTGAATGAAATGTCTGATACCCATGAGTAGTGGGAGAGAGAAAAATCTAGCCTCTCCCCAGCCTTGTCATAAAGAACCTAATCCCTTCCTCTGACACTTCAGATCCTGGGAGCAGGGCAATTGAGGGTCCACGTGTCATTAAGGGGTGAGTGGGTGAAGGGCGGATGCAGATAATGGAAAGGGCAGCGAGAGCCAATGGCTACTGTGACAGGAAACAAAAGCAGGTGCGTCGACGGCCAATCAGAGAAAAGGTCTCCAGGCAGCCTGCTTGATGACTAGGGCTGCCTCTGCAGAGGATGCGGCCACCCACATTTAGGGCTGCCCCACAAGTTGGGGGGGGGAAGACAGGAAACCAGGACTACAAAGGGACAGCAGAGAGGACAGTTGAGGCCCTAGGCAGAAAAAGATGAGGTGGCTAGGGCTTTATATTCCTGCTGCTTAGGAAAAGCAAGCTAAGGTTCGAGAAGCAAGTTCATCCATCTCATTTACCGTACTCAGCAGTAATGCAAGTCAGTCTGTGTCAGGACCTGACACACAGCAGACTGTCGGCAAACAGGATGACTTTGTTTCTATCAAGGATAGGCAAGGGAGAGGGAGCCTCGGGAGGACAGGAGGCAATAAATTACAATTTAAAAAGAAAAGTGGAGCACTGATTCATAAAAAGGAACAGGGACTTGATGGGGGGAGGGGGTGACGTTCCAGTCTGGGTCTAGGAGAACAGCAGTGACACTGCCTCTCTATCCAGACCCGTGCTGGAAACGTAGGTGGCAGGTGAAGAGGCCACCAAACAGCTGCTGACATAATCAGCTGTAAGTGCACGCCCCTCTCTGTCACGTGGCTAAAGCTTTCCTTAACAATAGAGTTTCCCTTGGAGGAGGCGGAGTGGCAGGGATGTGTAGAAAAGCTGGGACACAGAAGTGTTATAAAATCACCCAGGAGAACGGAAAACAAAAGGCACGGGCGCCTGAATCCTCAGCTTCCTCTTCCTGAAAGTGATGCTGCTTTCCTGCCCTCGCTTATTGTGTGTGACCCTCCTCTCTCTCTCAGGCCCCATTCTCCCTCCACAGCTCTCAGGGATTTAGGTGTGATTCCTCTGACCCAAACAGCCATTGCTCACCCACCTCCGTATCTGCCATTTACACAGACAAAAGGTTCAGCACTCCAACAGCCCCCACCTGGTCCCAAGGCCCAGGTTGTCAGGTCTGACCGTCCCCACAGTAACCAGGCTCTGCTGCCGTCAATGGAGAAGAGGGGGCGGGAGACAGTGGTGACGTCAAAGCGGAGGAAGGAGGCGGGGCGAGGCAGCCGGGGAATGTGGGGCAGGGAGGCTGGAGAGGCAGCGGTTTGGGAGGCAGCCAGCCCCAGAGGGCGGCGGCCAGCGCACTAGGGAACATCGTGTTCTCTTGGCTGGTGGCCCAGGACATGCACTCAGACTTGGCGCCTCCCCCAACCCAACGACAACCGTCCTGTACAAAAGCCAGGCATTCCTGGAGAGACGGTTAGAAGGAAGGGGTCCTCCTTCCCTACCCCCACGCCTGGCTCTCTTCTGGACTTGCGTCTGTGGGCTCCCAGCTGATTCTTACAGCTCCTGGCATTGGGTTTCCCCTTTCACCAAACTGTACACAGCTGCTGGCCAGGTACCAAGGAGCCACCGCGGGTAATGTGGAGGCCCAGGTTCAGAGAGGGAACGTGCACCTTTGCTCCTTCCCAGAGGCCCCCTTCAGAGGGGGAATTTCTAGTTACTATTACAGCACAGAACAGGTGGGAGGGGGTCAGGGAGAATGCATTTAGAAGAGGAAGTCAAATGGGGCAGAGCAAGTAGACTCAGTCTGGAGCCCAGATCTTGGGAGAGGAATACAGGGGAGGAGTGATGGAATCTGGGCTGGTGCCTGCAGACCAGAAAAATCAGGAAGAGGGAAAAGAGGAGTCATCAAAACTTGCAGAAAAACAGAAGATGAGGGTTGTTCCACACACAGCATTCACACAAATCCCTAGCTGTCACTACTGTTTTGTTACCTTTTAGTTGTGTTTTAAATGATCCAAGCGTGTGCTTATACTGTTCTTTTTTAAGCCCCAAAACAACTGAAGGTAGATATCACCCTCATTAGTAGTCACTAAACTTGCCTTAATTGTCTGCCTCATAAACATGTTCTCAGCTTCCTAGGTTCAGGCTCTGATGATGGCTTCTCCTGGCTTCTCACCCTCAGGGACCCTGAGAAGTGTTACCAAACTTCTACTTCTCAAATATTTCCCTAAGTTTGGTGTCTAGAATACAAGCTGCATCCAATCCCTTCTTCCCTTTCCGCCTGATCTCAAGGCATTGTTTGTACTCCACTCACACCATCACGGTTCATTTTTATTATTTTTTTATTTTTTATTTTTTTACTATGCTCAAAGACCTTGAGATCGTTCGAGAAGTCTCCAGCCACAATGCTTTCCTAGCAACTTCACTTCCTCCCTCTCCCACCTCAACCAGGCCTGTCTAGACACCAGAGCAGCCTTTTGGTGCCTCCTCAGCTCTAGCAAGTTGAGAAGAAGAGTGGGCAAGCTGGTACATAGAAACCCTCTACCCTATCCTTTCAGAATCCATTTCTATTTGCAAGCATGTCCCTGAGACCCCAATGTTATCCTTTCCCCGTGAAAAAGTAACCAATGGCTCTGATGAGATAGCCTCCGAGTCACACAAACCATCAGCACACCAATCTTTCTCAGATTACCATCCCACATTCCCACCTGCCCTCCAGGGCCTTTCTCCAGGCTCAGACTCTGCCTCTTCCAAGTGTTTAGGGAGCCTACCCAAACCTTAACCAAGTCTCAAGCGTCCTATCGCAGGCCCTTCAGCTCCCTCGGGTGGCTGAGGGCTTTTGAGCACTCTACGCTAGGCAATAGGGTCTACAGACCCTAGAGAGCTGAGAGATCTGATGCTAGTAACTCCCATCCATGTTCCTTTGGAGCTGAGTTTGCAGTCCACAACCGTCAAACACTCCTACTGCAGCCATCGCGCATTTACATGATACACACACACACACACACACACACCACGCCACTGACACTCCTTTTGGCCAAGCACTCCTTCCGGGAAACCGGGAAAAACCCATTTCGACCGCCCGAGAGTAGGGGGCTACTCACAGTTCCGATCGCACGCAGAATCCAAATTTCTTCACTACTGGGGACGTTTGGTAGCTACTCCACCGGCTCCTCCAGGCCCTCCCACTGCCCGATCTGTCACGCCTCCCAAGCTTATTGGCTCAGAGGCGACAACCCATGCCCCGCGCCTCGTGCAGCCGACAAGCCCCTGCATAGCCACCATTGGCACTTCAGGGCGCAGTCTTCTTCCCATTGGGCAACATGACAACCGGTAGTGATAGAGCCACGTGAGGGAGGGGGCGCCCCAGCGCGTTGATTGGACATCTGACCGGAAGCCGCACCTCTCGCCCACTCCTAAAGCTTTTATTGGCTGTGGAAACAGCCCCGCCCTGTCTGAATCGGTGACGCAAATGCCAGCCCTGCCCTAAAAACTTTCTCATTGGCTGAGAGGCCTTGGAGATGTAGGGAACACGTGCGGGCCGGCTCACGCGGCAACTTGTTTACCGAGAAGCTGGGGATTTTCCTTGACGACACTTACCCAAGACTGTGTGGAGTCTGCGCAGGCGTACCGAGCGACTTGTACGCAGGCGTAGATGTGACAGGCTATGGCGTAGTGGGATACTTAGTAAAGATACCCTGACATGTCAAGAGGCTCCTGGTGCTCGAGTTTTGTGTCTCCGATTGGTTAAGTCTGAGCATTAGAAAGAATTTAGATTGCATGACGATGATAGTGAAAATGACAGTCGCCTGTTTTCTTTATCAGACTCTTCTTGCAGACTTCGGCTCACTACCCATAACCTCACAAAGAGTCTGAGATGCAGGAGTTACATAATCTGTCAGAATTCCCATGCTAACATGTTGATTAAAAAGCTCTGACACCGTGAAAGTTATGTCCGTGTTTTTAGGGTCTATGAAAACCTTAAGCCTAGAACTAATTTCAGAGATTAAATGCAGAAAGCCTAACGTATTTAAACTCTCCTGTAAAGGTAGAAGTTAGGATAGAATATTACTAAATACAAGACACCTGAGCACCTTAGAACCTCTAAAATAATGTCTAATGCAAGGGCCTGAAAAACCTATTCTTAAAAGTACCTCTAAACCCGTTAGTGGTGCACACTTTTAATCCCAGCACTTGGGAGACAGAGGCAAGTGAATCTGTGAGTTCAAGGCCTGGTCTACAGAGCTAGTTCCAGGACAGCTAGGGGCTACATAGAAAAACTCTGTCTTGAAAAACTAATTAAAAAACAAAACAAAAAAACAAAAACAAACCTCTAATAGTTCTTATTTCTTGGCCAGGTATATTAAAGCAGCAGGGGGAGGGGGAAGAGGCACTCAGATTTCTGTGAGTTCCAGGGTAATCAGAGATATATAGTGATACCCCCCCCCAAAAGTTATTTTTATTTAGACAGGGTCTCATTATGTAAAGCAGGCTAGCCTCAAACTCAGAAACCAGCCTGCCTCTGCTTCCTGCATAGTTGATTAAGGCCTGCACCACACCTGGCCTTCCAGTGGTTCTTAGCCATTGAATTCTCTCTCTGGGTTCACCTGTCCTGGAGAGGCAAGGGTCACCATCATCCAGCAGTACCACACACACAGGCAGTGACTGTCCCTCATATGCTGAAGACAGAGGACAACCAGAAGCACTGCCTCTCCCCATATGGCTACTACTTAGTGATGCCCCTGAAGTGTACACATGGAGACAGTGTTTTGGGAGTTGGAGAGAGTGGCTAAAGTAACAATCCCACAACAGAGTGCAAGAGTGATACCCCATCTATAGCCAGCTTTATGCTACAGCCGGTTTTGTCTCCTCAGCGTGAGCCTTTCACACATTCATCAGCCCATCTCAATGTCTGGCTGGCACCGTGCTGGAAAGGGGAAAGGGATGCCCCACAGAGGCAGCCCACGAGTGGACGGCTATGAAAGGGCCTAAAGGGTAGCCAGTGAGCTTTAAGAGAGAAAGGAATTAATGGTGGACGTGGGGACCTGGGAGCCTGGGACCCCTGGCTGCAGAGCTCACCTGGCTCAGACAGCAGGGTCTTTAGTGATACTTGGTGCCCCACGTGGCCACTTTGGGATCACACTTTGCAAGGGCCCAATCGGGGTCAGGGCAGACAGCAACGGGCCAGCTACTGGAAATGAATCTTTCCAACCACCCCACTATAACTGAAGATCCAATACTCTTACCACTGGTTAAGAAAAAGATTGTAGACACCACCTGGTTACTCATTACACATTTATTGTACATTTTCACAATCTGAATGCGCCACAGAATTGGGGGCACGGGGTAGGGGAAGCAGGAAGGCAGGGGACACTGGGATAATATTGGGGGTCTAGAACACAAGCACCCCCACCCCCAGCATCTCTCCTACCCTTTCACACCACAGTTTAGATCTCCTTGGTTCCCCTCCACACAGAAAACCTGGTGTGGGGGGAAAGAGTTTGGGGACACCCCCACCCCAGTGGCAGGTTCAGGGGCTGTACCCTCAGACCCTTAAAACTGTGCCATTTAAAAGATTAGATCCTTCCTCTATCATTTCACCCAAAAGGGGAATAGCTTGCACTCTCTCTCTCCCCCCCCCTTCTCTCTGGGCTCAACAGCCCTGGAGAAAGTCGAGGATCCCCATCATCCAGCAAATCCCATACACATATTGGCAGTGACTAATACCCCCACCCTGAGTACAGGGGGGCAGTCAAAGGAGCTGGGCAGTGATGGGGGGCAACCCCCTCCCCAGATTGGGGAGGAAAGTTTTCAGTCCAACCTCTAGCAAGATGAGGCCAAAGGTTTCAGGCAGAAATTGGGGGGATTCTATTTTGTCCTACTCCTCCCCAAGGCAGTGATGACACACACATCAGAGTCACCCTCCTTAAAGAATCAGACTGTGGTCAATCCCCAATTCTCCTGGTGGAAGGAGGAGGCAAATCAGGCAGATGGGAGGGAGGGAGGGAGACCCCCTGGGAATGTCAGTTAAGTGCCCCACATGAAAACTGGGGAGCAGGAATGTAGGGAGAGACTCCGAGTGGCAGAATTATTGGTCCATCATGACACACTGAACTCCAAGACACTTACACACCAGCTGGGGGGGAGGGAGAGAAGGGTACAAGAGGCTTGGAAAATGGGGTAAGGGAGGTAAACTAGACTAGAGGGGCTGGGGGGGGCAATTCTGGGGTCCAGAGCAGCCTGGTTCCCCAAAAGCCCAGGCTCCCGACCACCTGCAGGTAATGTCGTGCAAATGAAGTGTGATAGAGGACCAATGGAGACCAACTCTTCAGAAAAGAAAGGAAAACAGAAGAGATTGGCGGGACAGAAAGGAAGGAAACTAAAAGGACATTATGCAAATGATAAGCTAATTAATATACTGGAAGCTCCCAGAAAACCTTGGGATTCTTAGGACCAAGTCTCAGAGCTTTCCAAGGGATACAAAGATGCAACCTAGGGAAGCCTGGACAGGTAGGAGTTTCTGTTTGTTTGTTTCTGTGGAGTTTGCTTTTTGTCTTGGGAGGGTCGGGAATTGTTCAGGGAAGCCAGGGGAAGGGTCAGTTAAATCCAAGGGAAGAAAAGGGACTATTGCATAGCAGATGCAAATGAAGGGACTTGGAGCTATCAGGAAAAGAGGAAAAGGGACAGAGGATGAGAGAGAGAGGTGAGGGGAACCTCAGGAAGGGATGTTAAGGACAACCGGAAAAAATCTTCTAGTAATAAAACTACAAACAGACCAAATATATATAATATTATATATGTATAAATAACAGCTGGCTATTTACAGGGGGCACACACACGGACACACACACACACGGATCCAAGGGAGGGGGGCTGAAAGATATGGCTGAGAGGTGGAGGAACGGCTGGGGGTGGGAGAGAGGCCCTTCTTAGGCAGGGCAGACTCCTCAGGGATTTAAGTGCTGAAGTAAACTGTGGAGAGAGGATAAGAGGAGGCCGAGGGAGAGGGGTAGGAAGAGAAAGAAAGCAGTGTGTCAGGCCTGGCCCTGTTCCAAACATCCCCACTCCCCACTGGCTGACATCCCTTCCCTCTCAAGCTGTTTCTTCATCTATATAACAAAGGGGCTTGATAAGGGGTATTAAGATCCTGTGAACTCCATGATAGGACAAAGGGGCTCAAAACCTTTAATCCACTGGGCACGTGACTACAGTTGCTCAGATAGCGGAGTAGTTGGTTTCCTGGTTGTGTCCAGGCCCTTGACCCTTACTGTCTCCTACTTCCCAGTTCTAGGAGCCCAGCTGGGCTCTTAGGCCCAATGGGTTCTTAATGGAGTGCCAGGGCCCACCCAGTAACCCTATTTTCAAAATCTTAACAGAAATTACCCAGAACCACGCAAAGTAAGGCTATACAGGAGCCAAGTTTTTTGGCTCTCGATGAATCAGAATTGCCAATAGCAGCAAAGTGTGTTTTTGTTGAAGAGTGAAAACTAGGTTAATGACCTTCAAAACCCGGAATCCACAGGGAAAGCCTCTAGCTCTCCAGGGAAAGGGCCCTGGCCACCTCCTGCCCCACTCACCGATGATGATGATGAGGATGATGGCGCAAATCACTCCCAAGATTATCATCATCTAGGAGTGAAAGGGAGGGTCAATGAGACCAGTGGTGACACCCCAGTCACCCACCAGCCCTCCCACCTGTCCCCACCTCCTTCCCCCTTACCTTGAGGTTTTTCCACCAGTATTTGCGCTTGAGCTTGGCTGCACTTGTTTCAAACTGGGAGGCCCCTGCTTGGAGGGCATCTGCACGATCATCCAGCTCAGATAGCTTCTGGTCCCGCTCCAGGACCTTGTCCACATTCACCCTCATGATGTCCACCACCTGGGGGAGGGGTCCACCAGGCAGGGGGTGTGCCAAGGCACGCCTCAAGGAAGGCACTTCTTGAACATGTGCCCATGGGCCACATATGGAACATGCACCCCGATGTTTCCAGGCTAACATGCCAAGGACATACACAGAACATGCCTAGCACACCTGGGGACATGCAAGGAGCACACATCAGGGGCATGCTGCAGCCACACACCTCAGATACCACAGCCTCATCTACAGGAATTGGATCAGCCTATGACCAGAGCACACCTGCCCCAGCTGGCACACCCCAAGCTAGCACAACTGATTATCACCCCATAGCCCTTCCAAGTGCATGCTGACAGGAAAACAGGGACGGGACACGGCAGGCCTCTGACCCAAAACCCACAAGCTAAACTATCATCACCTTCAAGCCAAGTCGGGTCCCCACACCTATTTGCCAGCCCCATCATCTTGCACCTTTGACACACACACTCACCTCATCCACCTGGGCCTGGGTCTGCTGCAGTCTCCTGTTACTGGTAAGATTTGGAGGGGGTGCAGGGGGGCCACCCTCGCCGGCCGGGGCGGCAGGCGGGACGGTGGCAGCGGTAGCCGACCTAAGGAGGAGAAACGGATTAAGATTCAGGGCCTGAAGCTTCGGGTCCTGCGGCCGGGGCTCCACCCATCCACCTGTCCATCCACAGTCCCCTCCAGTCACCCGATGGGAAACCCAGCCACTCTACGGCCCCGCGGCGGTTGAGCTGCGTGACCTTGAGAGACCCTCCTTAAGCCTCAGTTTCCCCGCCTGTTGAATGAAAGCGACCTCGGAGATGCTGCCCGGGGTCGACCCGAGATGACTGACAGCCATGGTGGCTGGGGCGGGGCGGGTAGACGCCGGGTCGGCTCCCTCCTGCGGCCATCGCCCGTGCCAGACCGCCCGGGTCCGGCTCGGGGCGTCCAGGCGCCGTCACGGACACCAGCCTGGTCCGCGGCACGAGAGGCGCGGGCGGGACCCCCGTGTTTCCCAGCCCACTCCTGGGGGGCGGCCCGCGCGGGGCAGAACGTCGCGGGTGGCGAGGGCGGGCGGCCGACTTACATGGCGGGGGCAGCGGGCAGAGGACTTGGCAGAGGCAGTGATGGCGGCGGCGGCGGCGGCGGCGGCGGCGGCGGCTCGCACTGGCTCCGACTGGCGCTGGCTGCCCGGGACTGGAAGATGGCGGCCGCACGTCACCCGCATCCGGGCACTGCGGCGGGGGCGGAGCGCGGCAGGCGACACGTCGCTTGCGGACCGCGGGGGCGGGGCGCTGCCGGGCCTGGGGTCGTGGGGTTGGGTCTGTGGACCCTGCGTTGCGGGCCTGGCCCGCGAGCCACCGCCGTCCCAAGGCATCAGCCACCTGCCCCTCTCCTGGTACCCACAACCGAGACCCACACCTCACCCCTGAACTACATCCTCCCTCATCCTTGAAGCTCATCACACTGGCCTTGCCTCATACAGCCTAAGGTCCCACCCTACAAACTGGTCCCTCACCTGCTGACCCGACCTTAGCTCCTGGGAAGGTGGGTTTTCCTCCAGGTGGAAAATGAGAACCGACCGAGGCAGGTGCTGCGATAATACTAATAACTGGAATCCTGATGCTGGGGTCGGGGAATTGTGAGAACCGACCTCACCCATCACCCTGCAACTGAATGTCTCAAGGAAAGTCTGGGGCCTCTGATTTCCTAGCAGGGTATGAGCAAAAGGAGTAACAGAAGACCCCCCCCCACAGACAGACAGACAGACAGACAGACAGACACACACACACACACACACACACACACACACACACACACACACACACAGAGCTGTGAAAGCTGCCCCTCTCGTAGATAAAGTTCAGACCAGGTGTGCTTGGAACCGGCCCCACAAAGATTAGAAAAACTAAAAACTCCAGGAAGGGCAAAGGCTGCCTGGAGGTGCTGTGTCACATGGTAATGGCAGGCTGGTCCCCAAATGGGGTCAACTGCCCAGCCTCAGCTGTAATTCTAGCATAGGGCCTGGGTCGTAAAAGGGCAATGGGCAAGGGTGACACCTGTGGCACTTACGTTGTAGGCACTGCTTTATATGTATATTAGACTCACAGACATGACCTTGACAGAACCAACTGGGCCCTAAATACATCACACATGTAGACACTCAATAAATATTTGCTCAATGGCTTGATCTAGATAATACAATAGGAGACTATCTTAGACCTGGTCCATCCCTGACTGCTCCGTTTTAAGTACACTAAACAGCCACAGCAGCTGTACACACTCCCATCCTGCATCTAGAGATTGGCCCAGGGAACCAGAGGTCTATTTAGCAAGCCTCCAGGGTGAAGGAGGCATTTTTAGGGAAGGAGGTAGGAGTACTTATTACATCCCCCAAAGAGCCTTAATCTCAAAGACAGGCAGGGTCTGGCTTCCGTCTTCCCACTCCAGCACGGCAGTGCCCCACCCCCTCCCAGCAGCCGCCCCAGAACCCGTTCTGCCATGAGAGGTGTTATTTCCCAGCTGTCTGGGGGAGGTGGATGGGTGCAGGGTTTGCTCTTGGCTGCCTCCCTCTCCCAGGAGAAGCCACGAGCCTGGTCTTCGTGAGGCTGGGTTCGTGAGAAGAGTGGCTTCGGTGGGAGTCTAAGATCAGCCGCGAGACTCTAGTTGTCTGTCCCTGAGACCCCTTTACTTTCTAATCAGAGAGCAAAGGTGCCAAATTATATTATTTCAAGTTCAGATTCTCTAGTGTCTAGATAGGAAACATCCTGGAGAGTGGGAAAAGAGTAACTGTAAGCTGAGCCCCACACACAGCCCAGCTCTGCCCGGACTGGAAAGGAAACAGTAAGATCTTAGACCCTGTTTTAGGGATGATACCCATGTTGCCTAGCCAACCGCAAAGGGCAGAGGATATGGAAGAGACAAGAGTCGCAGACAAATTTGGGGAGGTTAGGTCTTGGCATATCCCTGGGAAAGTTGTCCTTCCCAGGGGATTCTGGGGACAGCAACAGCAGAGTAACAGTAGAAAGGACCCAGTAGAGAGAACTGTTACTGCACAGCCCAGCAGTGTTATGAAATTCTAAGTTTAGATCAATGCTGGAGGCTGCAGCGGGATGACCCGGTTCACCTGGAAATGTGTAGAGAATGTTTTTTGCAAACAGTATATGACTGAGACTCAGATAGGCTTGAGCTAAAGAAAAGCACAGGCAGTATTTGGATAAAAGAGAAGCCATCCACGTCCACATTTGCTTGCTTCAGGGGACTGATGTTTGAATTGCTAGGCCCAGTTTTTGAAGCTCTTCTTAGGCTTAGTGGTGCATGCTCATGACCCCTGCACTTGAAAGGTAAAGGCAGGAGAATCCGGAGTTTAAGATGAGTCTGCCAAATGAGATGCTGTCTCAAAACAAGCCAAAGATTAGGGCTTGGAGAGATGATAGTTCTGTGGTTAAGAATATTCTCTGTTGCCAAGTGGTGGTGGCACACTTAATCCCAACATTCCGGAGGCAGAGGCAGGCAGATCTCTGTGAGTTTGAGACCAGCCTGGCCTACAAGAACGAGTTCCAGGACAGGCTCCCAAAGCTACACAGGGAAACTCTGTCTCAAAAAACAAAAGAATATTTACTGCTGTTCCAGAAAACCCTGGTCAAGCTTCCAGCACCCATACTACAGCTCTAAGCCATCTATAACTCCAGTCCTAGGGGATCTCACCACCTCTGGGCCCTCTGGCCTCCAAGGGTCCTGGATTCCACAGTACACAGACATACTGCAGGCAAAACTCCTAAGCATATACAAGTAGATAATTTTTTTAAAAGATCTTATTTATTTATTTCTTCATTATTTATTTATTATGTATACAGTCTTCTGCCTGCAGGCCAGCAGAGGCACCAGATTCAAGGTGGCTATGAGTCACCATGTTGTTGCTGGGTATTGAACTCAGGAGGACCTCTGGAAGAGCAGTCAGTGCTCTTAACTGCTGAGCCATCTCTCTTTTTAAGAGATTTTACAACAAAACCCTCAAAGATAAGAACAAAAATTGAATAATATGTAGGAGGGAACCCAAGGTTTTTCTGTTGTTTTGTTTTGGGGTTTTGTTATTATTGTTGTTGGGTTTTTTGAGATAAGGTTTCTCTGTGTTGTCCTGGAACTCACTCTGTAGACCAGGCTGACCTCGAGCTCACAGAGATCCACCTGCCTCTGCCTCCCAAGTGCTGGGACTAAAGGCGTGTGCCACCATGGATTGGCCCAAGATTTATCCCTAAGAAGCTCCTTCAGGGTTCTGATGTAGGTGGTGCAGAGGTCACACTTGGATAAAAGCTTGCTTCCATAGTTTTTGTCTTCACAGGACTCCTGGTTTAAGTTGGAGTGGAAGGGGGCTGGGTCATTTCCACACTGACTCATGAACTCCTTCCATCCTCATGAGTCAAACCTTGTGAAAGCAGTAATTAATTTCTGGGACTTCAATTGTCCCCTCTCGACGGTTTCCAGTTTCTTGTTGTTACATGCTGCACCCTTATGAATGTTGACAACATTTGACACAGTGATATACTATTGACATATTTGGACAGAGGTAAACTTAGAGCAATGCTTTGATGTGGTCTTTTTTGATTTGGTTTGGTTTCATGTTAACTTTTCTCACAGACAAGAAGGTTTGGTTTGATTTCATGCTTGGGTTTGCAATGTTGGGAGTTGAAATCAGGGTCTTGTGCATTTTAAGCAAAAGCTCTACTATATAGAATGTTGCCTCCCAGCCCTAATGGTATCCCTTTGGCAAGTCTTTTTGTAGTAAAGGATAACATATACACCTAAAAGTCACACCTTGTGGCTGGAGAAGTGGTGCTTGCTGTTCCTCCAGAGAAGTTCAGTTCCCAGCAACCAGTAGGGAGATCACAACCACCTACAACTCCAGCTTAGGGGATCTGAAGCCTCCTTCTAGAAAATATACTCACAGAAACAATAAAAGTATTATCTTGGGGGTTTTTGTTTGTTTGTTTGTTTTTGTCTTTGTTGTTGTTTTTGTTTTGTTGTTTGGTTTTTCCTGACAGGGTTTCTCTGTATTGCTTTGGAGCCTGTCCTGGAACTGGCTCTATAGACCAGGCTGGCCTCAAACTCACAGAGATCCACCTGCCTCTGACTCCTGAGTGTGGGATTAAAGGCAAGCACCATCACCTTACTGTTTTTGTTTTTTGAAACAGGGTTTCTCTATATAACAGTCTGTCTTGGAACTTGCTTATATGGACCAGGCTGGCCTTGAACTCACAGAGATCTGCTTGCCTCTGCTTCCTGAGTGCTGGGATTAAAGGTGTGCACAACCACTCCCCAGCTGTCTTGTTTGTCTTTAAAACTTGCATTATTTATTGGGGAATCATATGTGGTCATCAAAGGACAGGTAGGCTTTTCTTTTCTTCCACCATGTTCTGTGACTGAACGCAGGTCATCAAGCTTGGCAGCAAGTCCTGGTGAATCATGTCATTGCCCGTTTCTTTGTTGAGACATGGTCTCTCTGTATAGTTCAGGCTGGTCTACTGAATTTTGGAATTACAAGCCATTGTTATGACACCCAGTTGTTCTAAATGGTATCTGTTTCCTCTGTGTAGTTTTCCTACCCAAATACAACGCACCATGTCAGGAATGAGGCAAACAATCGAACAAATAATGATCAGAATAGTGGTCCTCAAAATAAATAAATAAGTACGGGAAGTGGTGGTGCCGACCTTTAACCCCAGCACTCAAGGGAAAGCAGGCAGATCTCATTTGAGTGCAAGGCCATCCAGGGAGATACAGTGAGACCCTGTCTTTAAGGAAAAGAAAGTTGTCAGGAGACAGAGGCTGGTGGATCCCTTTGAGAGGCCAGCATGGTCTACAGAGATAGAGAGAAACCCTGTCTCAAAAAGAAAAGAAAGCAAGAAAGCAAAAAGTTGTTTTGTTTTGAGCTGCAGAAATAGAGTTTAATTAAGAAAAAAAAAAAAAAAAAAAAAAAAACACAGGTACTCCTGAGGGTGGAAGTGAGTTAGTGACCTGGACAGACACTCAAATGTCATTTATTTATTTATGGGACAGGGTTTCTCTGTGTAACACATTGGCTGTCCTGGAACTTACCATGTAGACCAGGCTGTCTTCAAACTCACAGAAATCTACCCGCCTCTGCCTCCCAAGTGCTGGGATTAAAGGCGTGTACTACTACCACCACCACCACCACCACCACCACCACCACCACCACCACCACCATTTTATTTATTACAATTTATTTATTGTATTTGTGGGGGGTCAGAAGACAGCTTGTTGGAAATTGGTTTTCTCTGTCCACCGTGTTGGCACCAGCGATTAAACAAAGGCTGTCAGGTTTGGCTGCATGCAGTTTACAAGCTGAACCAGATGACCAGTCCTGTGCTTTTATTTTTTTAAAGTTACTTAGGACCTGGTGTGATGGCACAGGCCTTTTATCCCAGCACTAGGGAGGCAGAAACAGTTGGATCTCTGTGAGTTCATTCCAGGACAGTCAATGTTACATAGTGAGACCCTGTCTCAGAATAAAATAAAATAAAATAAAATGATATTTAGGGCTGGAATGTAGCTCAGTGGTAGTATGCTTGACTAGTAACTTCAAAGCTTTGAGCCCCTATCACCTCAAAAACTTTTTTGTTTTTGAGTCATAGTAGCACATACCTGTAATCCTAACACTTAAGAGTCTCAGAAAGAAAGATTGCAATGAGTTTGATGCCAGCTAGGCTACACAGGTAGACTCTGTCCCCAAAACAAATTAATGAATACATCAATTTGTACTTTAGAGTGTCAGAACTTCAGAAGAGCATATAGGTCAAAAGAATAATCCTGTCCTTGAGTTTCAGGTGCCCCGTCCCAACAACTGGCACCCCGTGCCTGTACCTCCTTCCAGACGTACTCTTTAGCCTTTTCATCCTAATGCACGCAACCTATATAAACTGCTCTGTTCTGCACTTTGCTTTTCCATTTAACATAATTTGGAGATTTTTCCATTATATATAGGGTACAAAAGTCACATTTTTTATGATTCTGTAGTACTCTGATGTATGGCTATAACATGATTTAATCAATCCACAACAGACAGTCATTTTAGGTCATTGTTATCCTTTGGCCAACCTATGCCAAGCTACAAAGAATATTCTACACATTCCGATTTTACCTATACACAAATATGTAGGGGAATTTCTAAATATGAAAATCCTAGCTCAAAGCCAGGCACAGGAGAACACACCTTTAATCACAGCACTCCCATGGCAGAGGCAGGTGGATCTCTGAGTTTGAGGCCAGCCCAGTCTACAGTGGTAGTTCCAGGCAAGCTAGGGCTACACAGTGAAACCCTGTCTGGAAAAACCAAAAAGAAAAGAAAGGAAAAAAAAATAAAACCATAGATGGAGCAGCACCTGGTGGGAGCCCTAATGCAGGTTCTCAGGAGGGTGAGGCAGAGGAATCACAAGGCCTGTCTAGACTACAGAGTAAACCAGTCAGCCTGGGAAACCCAACGTATCAAACTGAAAAAAGCAGACAAATCAAAGGCCGTCAATATAATTCATTAGTAGAGTGCCTGCCTAGCACCCATGGGTCCTAGATTCAACCCTAGTGCTGTAAAAATAAATCCTAAACCCAAAGGTGCTTGGGATTTTAATGGATTCTGCCAAGTTGCTATCCAGGGGTGTGCTACCAAGTTTTCTTCCTACCCAGCAAACAGGTAAGGCCTGTTTACCCACACCTGCTTATGCTATGAAACCTTTTAGGCATTATTGGTATGTTGGGGCTAGAGAGCTGGCTCGGGGGTTGAGAGTGCCTGCTGCTCTCCTAGAGGACCCAAGCTTGGTTCCCGTCCCTATCCAGCAGCTCACAACTTCTAACTCCAGCTCCAGAAGATTCAGCACCCTCTCCTGGCCTCCTCAGGCATGTGCGCGCGCACACACACACACACACACACACACACACACACACACACACACACACACACACACGTACACATTAAGTTAAAAAAAAAAAACACAAAAAAAAAAAACCCTTAAAAATAAACTCTTTTTTGGTTTTTTGAGACAGGGTTTCTCTATGTAGTTCTGGAGTCTGTCTTGGAACTTGCTCTGTAGACCAGGCTGGCCTTGAACCCACAGAGGTCCACCTGCCTCTACCTCCTGAGTGTTGGGATTAAAGGCATGTGCCATCACTACCCAGCCTCAGCCATAAATAAATTGACCAAACAAAATTTTCATTTCTTGTATATTTCTTGTATAGTGGATGATATGAGGCTTCTTCCAATGTTTGTTGTGGATTAGAATATTTAACTATGTAAAGATGTGTTGCATCTGTTTAACTATGTAAGGTGTATTGCTTTTGCTTATGCTGCATTTGTTCAACTATGTAAAGATAGTGTTGCAGTTTCACCTTGACTGCCAAAGGCAACTGATTGGTCTAATAAAAAGCAGAATGGGGGCGGTGGTGTCAGAATGGCCAATAGCTAGGCAGAGGAGGGGAAGGAGGGGCTGGAGAGCAGAGAGAAGGGGAGCCAGCCAAGGGCCTAGCCAGCCAACAAGGGGCCAGACAGACAGACATGGAGGAAGCAAGAAAGCAGAATGGACAGTACATAAGATGGAGTAAATGAGCCTTGGGCAGCACACAGATTAATAGAATGGGTAGATTAAGTAAGAGGGGAGGAAAGCTAGCTATAAACTATTCTAAACTAATGTTGAGCATTCATAATTAATAAGTCTCAGGGTCATGATTTGGGGGCTGGTGGTCCAAGAAAGATCACCACACATGTTTAATAGTTCTTTTAACTCTCCCTATCTGTGGAATGCCTATAAAAATATTGTATGGTTTTAAGTTTTTGGTACTTTTCTTACAGATCTATAGATTTTTGTGTCAGCATTAACTGTTTCTCTAAAAACATGATTTACAAATACTTTCTCAACAATATCATCTAGCTTTCAACTTTTGCCTATATTTTATTATGTGTAAGTTTTGCTGTTATGTGCTGGCTTGCTTTTATTGACAATCTGCCATCCACGTCTCCTAGGCTGGCTTCAAACTTGTAATCCTCCTGCCTCACTCTCTTGAGTTACCAGCATGCACTACCATGGAGAGCTACTTTGCAGTTTTAATGTTTTGAACTAAAGACTAGGCTCAGAATTTAGTGTACCCTAAGCATGGCTTCTACCACTGAGCTACACCCCATCCCAACATTCTTGTACAGTTAAATGTGCCAGTATTCTTTTATATTTCTTGTCATAAGTATAAATCATGTATTTATACATAAATATATAACCTACTCAAAATTTGTATTAAAAACTCTGCAGAGCGTAGCTGCAAACACCTGTAATCTCAGCTATCAGAAGGCGAGAGGATTGTTCTAGTTTGCTTTCTGTTGCTTTGGTAAAACACTGATCTTGTGGAAGAGTTTATTATAGCTTACAGGCTTCAGCCCATTACCAAAGAAAGCCAGGGTCAGAACCTGACGGGAGGAACTGAACCAGAAACCACAAGGATCTGAGACCACTGAGTACTGGGTACTGGGTACTGGCTTGTTCCCCTATGTCATTCTCAGCCAATATTCTCATAGAGCCTGTGCTCAGCTGCCCAAGGCTGGGCTAGGTCCTCCCATGTCAATCAGCAATTAAGAAAATGCTGCACAAACATGCCCAAAGGCCCACAGACCAATCTGATGGAGACAGCTCTTCAGGCTCCCTCCTCCCGGGTAAGTCTAGCTTATTTCAAGTTGACAACAGAAGCTGTGACACAGATCATAGTGTAGGCTCAGAGCAAAATCCTGTTTCAAAAAAACAAACAATTTTAGGGGCTAGAGAGATGGTTCAGCAGTTGAGAACTGAGGTCAGAGGATCTGAGTTCAGGTCCCAGCACCCACATCTGGCTGTTTGAAACCACCTGGAACGTAGCTTCAGGAGATCCAATGTCTTTGGCTTCTGTGGCCACCTTCACTCAGATGCACATACCCATACACAGACACGTACAAATAATTAAAACTAAATCTTAAAAAAGAAGTAAGTCTGACAGCCTTTAATCTCAACATTTCAGAGGCAGAGACAGGTGGGTCTCAGAGTTCAAGGCCAGTCTGGTTCCAGGCCAGCCAAAGAGATATAGTAAGACCCTGTCTCAATGCAAAGAAAAAACAAATCGAAAGCACCTTTGAATATTGACTTGTTTTGAGGTAGGATTTCTGTATGAAGTTCAGACTAGTCTTGACCATGGTATCCTCTTGCCTTAGCCTCCAAAGTTCTAGTGAGAAAGAGCTAGCCTTCTGTAGATAGTAAAGGAGAAGGGCCCACAGTGAAGGCAAGCTGCTCAGATATATAGCCCTGAGAACAGAAGCTGGAGGTAATAGAGCTTAGGGCTTAAAGTGGCAGCATTAGGAGCACTGAGGATGATGGATAAAAGAATTTGCAGCTGGCTGGGCAAGGACAAGGCTCTGACCAATGACCAAGGCAGCTGTCCCCCATAGAAAGTGCTTGAGGAACCTATGTAAGAGACTGTGCCCTTCCATATACCCTTGCAGCTAATGCAGCTACTTGGTTTTGCTTGTTTGTTTGAGACAGGGTTTCACTGTGTAGTCCTGGCTGCCCTGGAACTCACTTTGTAGATCAGGCTGGCCTCAAACTCACAGAGATCCACTTGCCTCTGTCTCCCAAGAGCTGGGACTAAAGGTGTGTGCCAGCACTGCCTGCAGCTAACTGTAGCAGATTAAACCATAAAGATGGTTTCTGTCAAGAAGATTCCACCTAGGATACCACCTCCTGTGCCTTACAAACAAGGAGCTAAGTATGAGGTAACCAAGAAAGATCGCAGCCACACCCTGGTGACTGGGATAGGGCTAACTCTTGCTACAAGGAAGAACAAAGACAGCACAGTAGGATGAACAGCATTTTCGACACCTGCACGGTCAGAGGGTAATGTTGGCCAATCAATTATCAGTTAGTAAAGAGTTCAGGTCAAAGTTGGAGAGCTGGTTCTCTCCCTCCCCTATGTGGTCCCAGGTGGGGAAAGTGCATCTACCCACACTGAGATTAGAGGTTTGAGCCACCACAGCAGCCTCATAAGATAGAGCTATTTCAGGTGTTCCAGAGGCCATGTACTAAAATAGGGATTCTTTCTTCCTTCCCTCTTTCCCTTTTCTGAGACAGGGTTTCTCTGTGTAGTCCTGGCTGTCCTGGAGCTAACTAAGTAGACCAGGCTGGCCTCAAACTCAGATCCACCTAATGCAGGGAGTCTTAAAGTTTCTCCAGATAAAAATTTAAAGAGACACGGCCCTGGTGTATATGTATACGAAATAGATAATACTAAGCAAACATTTTTCTGATAATGAATCACAACCCCCCCAAAAAAACAAACAAACAAAAAAAAAACCTTAAAATAATTCCAAGAGTTAGAATTATTGGAAAGATGGTCCATATACCAAGTTCTAGTCTGGTTTAGGATTGTACAGTAAGACCCTGACTCAAAAGTTAACAAATGAAGCCAGGCAGTGATGGCACATGTCTTTAATCCAGCACTTGGGAGGCAGGGGCAGGCAGATCTCTGTGAGTTCCAGTCCAGCCTGGTCTACAGCGCTAGTTCCAGGACAGGTTCCAAAGCAATACAGAAAAACAAAACAAAACAAACAACAACAACAACAACAAAACAAAAATGTCACAGTGAAATTCATTACTTTGTATAAATAAGCTAAATAAAAGTAAAATAGCCTAGTGTGGTGCTGAGCTTCTTTAGTGCCAGCACAAAAGGGCAGAGGTAACTGGACCTCTGTGAGTATGAGGCCAGCCAGGCCTAAATGACAACTTTCAGGCCAGCCAGAGTTACATAGTGAGATCCCCCATTCAAATTAATTAATAATTAAAAAAAATTTAGAAATGGGCAATGGTGGTGCCCACCTTTAATCCCAGCACTCAGGAGGCAGAGGCAGGTGGATCTCTGAGTTTGGGGACAACCTGGTCTAGAGTGAATTTTAGAACAACCAGGGCTACAGAGAAACCCTGTCTTGAAAAACCACAACAAGTATGAGTGTTTTATCTGCATGCATGTATGTAAGTATGCAATGTGTGTTCCTTCTAGGAGAGGGCAACAGATCGTTTAGAACTGGAGTTATGGATTGTTGTGAACTACACCATATGGGTGCTAGAAACCTAACACAGGTTTCTACTGTAAAAGCAATAAGAGCTCTTAACCACTGAGCCATCTATCCTGCCTCAACTCAGAATAATAAAAACCAAACCAACCAAACAAACAAACAAAAAACATAACCACCATAGCTCTTCTCTTGTGTTCTGGAACACTGAAGTTCTTCTTGTCCTACTAGCCCTGTATTCACTGTTCATTCTCCATCTCTGTCATAGACATCCCTTTGTAAGTTGAATAATACCCCACCGTACATATGTACCATATTCTGTTGACCCATCATCTGTGACTCAACGCTTGGGATGTTTGTCCTTTGGTTTTCATAAGTGATGCTGCTGTGATTGCGAGTGCATACATATCTGTTTTCAGTTCTTTGGAAACACACACACACACACACACAGGTATAGCTCAGGGGTACAGTTGGTGCCTGTACACTTACACACATACACTTAAATAAAAATAAATTAAAACATGTATATGTGCATTCCCAAACTTGGTGTATTTTTCTTTGTTTTGTTTTTCAACACAGGGTTTCTCTGTATAACTGCCCTAGCTGTCCTGGAACTCAATTTGTAGACCAGGCTGGACTTGAACTCACTGCCTGCCAAGTGTTGAATTAATCACTGGATCAGGGAATATGAGATGCTGTTCTTGGTCAGGTTTATGCCACCTGGTCACCCCTGAAGCAAAAAGAGGATTAGGAGGGAGTGACTGTCAGCCTCTTAGTGAGCATAAAGACTAAGAATGAGCATTCCAAAAGGCAGATGGGGTGCTGTTATTAGGAAAAGGATAGGGGCTGTTTGGCGAAAACAACAGACCCCTCCCATGATCCCAGTAATCTCATGAAAAGCTCAGAGATCTGACACACTACTACAGTCTACCCTATCCTCACTGAGGTTACTTCAGGCATCCATACAGCCCCACCAGATAGTCTGTGAACTGACAGGAACCAATTTTGTCTCTTTCACCCCATAAAAGTATTTATTACTGAGAAATATCAAGTAAGTTCAACAAAAGCCAGACAGCTGCTCCTCAAACTGCATGATGCCCACCCCCAGTCTTGCAGGAAACACACCCCATAGCAGACTTCCCATGCTCACAGAAGGTGTCCAGTAACTACAGATCTAGGATGAAGTGGCCAGAGAGAGCAGCTCAGGACTCAAGCCTCAGCGTCATACGAGTATTCAGCTGCAGGCTTCATTCCTCCAGTTATGGAGAGGGTCTCTAAAATGGTTCTTAGAGCCCAGCATATTGGCACACATCTTCAATCCCAGCAATCAGGAGGTAGAGGCAGGCAGGTCTGTGAGTTTAAGGCCAGCCCAATCAACATAGCAAGTTCCAGGATAGCCTGGGCTACATAATAGAGAGATCCTGTTTCAAAAGAACCAAAAATAAACCAACAGTCCTCTGATCTAGAAAGCTACTAACATCACAGCAAAACAAAAATCTGTTTCTGATGCTAACTGGTAAGTCCTCTGGTGTTGACTTCTAAGTATAGACGAGGGAACTGAGGCAGAGGGAGGGTGAATGACTTTTAGTGGTGGGGAAACATCTGGTTCAGAGCCGCTGCTCCAGTTACAGAAAAACCAGAAGCATATAGAGAGGAGACTAGAGATGGGGCTAAGGATAGTCCTCAGTTGGAGAATGCTTGCCTACCATGCACAGGACCTGAAGTTTCATCTCCAAGGCCACGAAAACAGGGCATGTTGGAGCAATTCTTCCTGTAATCCCAGCACTTGGGAGATAAGAGATATGAGGATCAGACAGACATTCAAGGCCACTGTCAGCTACACAGCAAGCTCAGGGGAGCAGTGGAGTTATGAGCAGAGGATAAAGACACCTGCTCCTAAGCCTGGCACCTGGTGGATGTGTGGCCACACATATGTACAAGCACACCAAATAAGTCAATAAAATGTAGAAGTAACAAGCAGTACTGCCAGGTGCTGGTGCCACAGGAATGCTATGAGCTCTGCTTGGCACAAAGGAGGAAGGGGAGAGGAGGGGGAGGAAGTGGTTGTAATCAGCAAAGAGATAGTGCTCACCAACATTTATTTAATGGGCTGGTGACAACATGACAATGCTAACACTCAGGCTAAGCTACACTAATGTCACCTTTTTTCTTTTGTACCTCTTTTTAATTTTTATTTAAATTTGGGGGGACCAGCTTATGTTTAATTGTGATACTTTTAATTTAGACATCTCCCACCCCTGTGTAGTCTCTTTAAATTACAGGAATACATCACTAAAAAATATGGACTACTTCAGGAATGTGCGTGTCATCCTTGCACGGGGGCCATAGTAATCTTTGTATCCTTCCAGTTTTAGCACACACGCTGCTGAAGTAAGCACTTATAAAACACTACAGCTAGTGTATGTAAAACAGTTATCAGCTTGTGAAGTAAATCCATCAAAACTCAGGTAGGTGTGATGGGCTGACAAGCAGTAATGTTTCATAGTACACGTGTCACAGGAAGCTTTGCACAGGCTCACATTTAGTTTTCTTAAACCTACTGCTTCATAAAAGTGCTTTGAGAAACCTTTGAAAATTTTTACAAAAAGAGGCAGAGGATAATGCTGAGCACTCCGCAGACAGAGCTGTTTCAAGCCTGCAACAGCATGGGGAACCTTCAGGTTGAGCTCAGCCTCCATCCTGAGCTGCAGAACCTCCAGAGCTGGGCCAACTTGCCCATCCCTACAAGGGCAGCAAGCCCTGGTTTTGAGACTGGTCTCACTATGTAGCCTTAGACCACAATGACCTTTAACTTGTGGCACCCCTACCTCAGCATACTGAGTGCTGGGACTGTGGGCATGCATCGCCATTCCGGAGTACTTTAAAGCTTTTGATGCTGAGGATTTCACCCAGGGCCTCAAGCATAGCAAGTATGCACTTCCCGGTGAGCTGTACCTCCAGTGTAAATATAACCTACTTAATTGCAAGCTCACACTGTTTAAATTTAAATAAGTTATATTTGGCAACCTGTCAGCAAAGCTCCTGAAAAAGCATTTTCCCCCCACGTTCAGTAAGACACATGTAAGTAAGGGTATAGACTTCTGAGAGTTGTACTCAAATTTCTCAGCAACACCTGGGGCATATAGTATTTTGGTAGCTCTCATGCTATAACTTTAAGCTAAGGAACAAATATTTCCCCTTTCTTTCCTTCCTTCCTTCCTTTGTAGCTTATACCACAATTTACAAGATTAAATAATTCTGGGAGTACTAGAAGAGTGTTTCTTTTCTGCCTTTATTCCCAAATCTGAGTATAGGACCTATCTCGTCTCTTTTAATAGTACTTAATACTACCAACAGAACTTTGCCTATGGGTATGTCACTGAATGAATGTAGGTCACAGGATATGTCCACAGAATCATCAGAAAGCAAATCCCTGCTAACTACCGGGTTGCTTGTTTTGACACCCACCAGCTAGACAAACAGCTTGGAGAGATCAAGACTTATCACCAGAGTTAAAAGTCAATAATCCTAACCAAGGCCTAGCTGGTGGTGAAACTTCACATTTTTTGCAGAGTTCTTTCAATTCGCACACACGAAAAAGAAGTATGATCGTCAGAGAATCAGAAAGGAGCAACCAGGATGTTGTTAAGTCCTGGCTACACGGAAGTGCTAATCAGCAAGTCATGTTAGCTCCAATCATCATTTTCATTCTGCCCTCCAAAAGGAGGAACAGGTAAGGATTAACCTTCTGACGATAAAGCCCATACAGAACCCATTCCTCATATTAGAAAGACATTTCCTGTTTAAGCAAGGGTGAGACTGTGGGAGTTTTAGCACAAACCCAGTAATTCAGGGTTCTTGCAACCTTAGAGCAATATCCACTTTCAAGTGATGTAGTATAAATTAATTTCCATTGGGCGCCAAAAAGGGAGAAATAAAATCCTCCCAGAATGCTCCGCTCACATTCGGCAAATTAGAAAACCTAAGCGCGGTACTTATTTACATATCTCCGCCCACTTACTTCCGTTTATCTTGTACCGTAAAAATCCGAATAAAAGGATCACCTACTAGCTCACGTACAGTAAGACTAGAAAAAAGGACTTTATTTACACTAGCTTATTGGCCCACCCAGATGTCTTCTGAAAAAATAGCATCAGCCTAGCTTTTATTATAAAATGCATTTTATGCTCTAATAAACCTATAACCCAAGATTTGAGAGATCTTATCCCAGCACTGCCACCCTCTGCTTAAAAAGCAGCTGGGAGGGGCATAAGGGTAGGGAGAGAGAAAACTGAAGCCTTTCCTTTTCCACCAACGGGAGGAAGCTTCATCACTTTTCCAGCCTTGGTCCCAGTCGTGATCAGAAAGGTTTCTTTTTCAGACCAAAGACAGCGATGAATAATGCCGTTTCAGTGACAGCTGGGAAGGCGCTGTGAAAAGTAGGGGGTGAGTTCAGGGCCCCTTCCAACACAAACACCCAAACCTCCAAACCCTATATAGGACTGGGTTTGGGAATGGGTATGAGATTTCAAAACACTATTGATTTCACGGGTGCAGGAAAGGTCTAGGTGGGGGAAATCTTCAGATTTGGGATAGGCTTTCCACCCCCACCCATTCTAAAACATTGGGTGCTACGGCACCTGCAGAAAGCAAAAATGTACCAATATGTGGTACATTCCCATCGCTCGAATATGAAGAAAGATAGGGCCACAGATGCGCTACAGTGGGCTGCAATGGCTTAAAAACAGCAGAGTCAAGGAAAGTAACAGGGAGTGGTGTGGGTTCAGCTCTAGTTCCCTTCCCATAAGGCAATGGCCAGAGTGGGCAGTCATGCCTTCCTTCTGAATTTGTGGACAGCTGTTCTTCAGAGGCCAGAGCTCAGCCCGGAGGTGGTAGGGCACGACTTTAATCCCCACTACTCGGCCAGACAGGAGAATCTCTACAAGTTCAAGGCCAGCCGGGCCTACATAACCAGTTCTAGAACAGTCAAGGCTATGCAAAGAACCCTGTCTCAAAAAACAAACAAACAAAAAAGGGGCCCCTTCTACATATGTAGGGCACCCCACACACACATACACATCTGGGGAGGTTGATACCACGTATACCCTGGGCCACACAGGACGCACATATACCCTGGGCCACACAGGACGTACATATACCCTGGGCCACACAGGATGCACATATACCCTGGCCACACAGGAATGCCTCCAGACCTGATACACTGCAGAACTCTCCCCAGTGCCTTCTTCTCTTTGTCCACAGTTCAAGAGGCAGCACCTCCTCCTCTTTTGCTTCTGTTTGTTTTTTGAGACAGGGTTTCTCTGTGTAGCCCTGGCTGTCCTGGATTATTAAAGGCCTGTGGCACCACATCCGGCCATCTAAAATCTTTTGTGCTTCATTTCATTTTCTTGGCTCCTTCTGAGTTCTCATATCGCTTTGTACTTTGCACACTCTACCGCACAGCCTTCATCATACCGATTTACTGATGGGATGTGCATCTCCCTCCCTCAATCAGGGGTGAATGGTTTCACTCCCATCTGGGGATCGCTGGAACCTAGTTCATAACAGGGTTTAACAAATTCTCGAAGACTGTGAATTCCCCGTATTGACAAAAGACCTCTCACCTATCGAGATTCGGTTTGCCACCTGGGCAGAGACTTGTGCCCAAAAGGTCTGAAGAGGTGGGAAGGGTGGAACACTGGGCAGGCAGAAAGGATACAGAGGAGGCTCTGGGTGCTGTTGAACATGGAAACTCCTGAGAGGAAGCCGGCCAGCTCCACGGCAAAGAGGCCCAGGGTGAGACAGAGAGCTACCACCAGCCTGCAGAGAGCAAAGGGGTCGACCAGGGCTTCGGAAGTCCCTCAAGACCCCAGCACTCCCTCTCACCCCTCCCCAAGAACTCACTGGATGTCCTGCTTCTCATATTCCTCGGGGGTGAACTTGAGAGGCAGGCAAGCCTGGATGTTGCTTTCCTGGTAAGCCGGGCAGAAAAGGAAGGAAAGTCAAAAGGGGGAACAGGCTTGCGGTGCGGGGACAGGTGGGGGAGGGGGCCGGGCCGCTTGAGAGCGGGAGGGGCGGGAGGGCCCGCGCGCGTCCTGGCCGCGTCTTACCCGGGACCAGAATAAAGTGATGACAACCACCAGATGAGCCACGAGCGTCAGGAACCGAGAGGGCACGAGCCCGGGGACCCGACCCATGGCCTCGGGGACGCAGAGCGGAGGCCGTGGCTTTTAAGGTTGCAAGTCTGAGGCGGGCTACTGCCCAAGTCTCCGGAACCAAGAAGGCCAGACCTCTCTATTTAAGCCTCCTTCCCGCGCGCTCAGGCGCCGCCCGGTTGCCATGGTAACTGCGTCCGCAGGCGCGCGCGGCTGCTTCCGGAAGTCTCGCGAGAGCGCCTCGCCCCCGGCAGACGTCTACAGGTCGAGGAGCTAAAGTGATGCTCGACGCCCTGGAGTCGGTTAGGCGCCGCGTGCGCGGGCTGGACCGGCCACCGGGGGCGCACCCGGATCCGCCAAATCCCCCCTTCTCCTCTGCTCCCGGAGAGAAGGAGGTGAGGAGCTTGTCCCGCATCGCGTCATGTCACCCGGCCCCTGGCTGCCAAAGGACCCCCTCCCCAGACCAAACTTCCCCGAAGAGAACGTGGTGTTTGTCGGGTGCAGAAAAGCGCAGCCTTGGGGCTGTTAGGATAAGGCGTGGGTGAGGTGAGTGCTTCGGGAGCCGAGGGCTTCAGGAAGGGCGAGGAGTGAATGCAGCGACGGACTGGGACAGCTTTGAGTCCCTGGGACGCTTAACCCAGGCTGGAAATAAATCCCTGCTGATGGGAAAGTTTTCACCGCCTTCCCGTTCACAATCGAGTCCTCCCAGCCAGCCCATTTGCAGTTCTCTCCATTCCTTGTATTGTGCCTTTAAACCAGTCTAAAAGACAAGGCTTAGAGCCATTTCTGATTTAATTCATTCAACAAATCGTCACTGACAGCTCCCAAATGCCAGGCACTGTATTTGGCTCTCAGAGTACGTTGCTATATAAAGTCTTTCCCTCTAATTTATATTCTAGGGAGGGAGATAGATAGCAAACATTAAAAAAAAAAAAAAAAGGCACTGCCAGGTAATGGGTGTTATAAATAAAAGTGGTAACATGAATAATATCAAAGGAGAGCTTTGAAAACAGGTAATTCCTAAATTTTTGTTTTAAGGAACTTGCCAAAACCGAAAAGAAATATGTTTATCTTCCTAAAAATAATGAATGGGTTTCCTTTTTTTCCTAAGCCAATGAGTAAAAATATTCAGAACTCAAAATCAAAATATTTTAGTTAAAGGTCATGTAAATAGACTGAAGAGTTCTTCTGAATGAAAGGGATAAATCTGACATGACATGAGATCCCAAACCACGTAAAAAGACTCTCCCCACACAAACATGAGATCTAAAACTGGGTAAAAAAGGCCCCACCCTACACACACACTTTTACTGTAAAAGACCTTGGAGGAACACTGGGGAAAAATTGTATAGGGTTTGTATCGTTGTAAAAGTGTAATATTCTGATTCCTTTTCAGCACTATAGTGGAGATAAATTCCAGACCTCTTGTGTATAGGTAAGCACTCTCCACTGAGGTATACTTCCACCCTCCATTCTGTCTTATAGTATTATCATTAATGTATGGAACAGCATTCTAAAGCATAAGGAGTAACTTATAGCATTGAAGGTCCCTATTTATTTAACACCTTACATATTTAGACTGTGTGTGTGTGCTCTGCATTGAGAATCAAAATCAGGGTCTGGACTATGCAAAGCAAGTGCTTTACTGCTGACCTCCATTCAAGCTCCCATATAGTAGAACTATATAATAACTTTTTCATATAAAACTGAATCTTGGTGGGCCACTGCCTTTAATCCCAGCACTCACTCGGGAAGCAGAGGCAGATCTCTGTGAGTTCAAGGCCAGCCAGGTCTACAAAGCTACACAGAGAAACCTTGTCTCAAAAAAAAAAAAAAAAAAAAAAAAATCTTAAACTGGGTAGGGGGCAAACATCTATAATCCCAGAATTTTGGAGGAAGAAGAAAGAGGATCAGAAATTCATTTATGTAGTGAGTTCTAGGTCAGGCTGGACTATGTAAGATCCTCAATAAAACAAAACAAATAAGCAAACAAAACCCAAAGACCCTAAACAACAGCAACAACAACAAAAGTTGGAGAGATGGCTCAGTAGTTAAGAGCACATGACACATGCCTTTATTCCCAGCATGCAGGAGGCAGAGGCAGGCAGCTCTCTGTGAGTTTGAGGCCAGCCTGGTCTACAGAGCAACTTCCAGGACAGCCAGGGCTTTTAACATAGGGAAACACTGTCTTGAAAACAAAGAAATAAACAAAGAGCACATAATACTCTAACTAAATTTAGTTCCTTATCACCCATATTGTACAGCCCACAACCTGTTGTAACTCCAATTCTAGGGGATTTGATGCTTTCTTCGAGCACACACACACACACACACACAAACACACACACACACACACACTCACACTCACAGAGGCTGGACAGTGGTGGCGCACACCTTTAAATCCCAGCACTTCAGAGACAGAGGCAGGCAGATCTCTGAGTTTGAGGCCAGCCTGGTCTACAAAGTGAAATACAGGACAGTCAGAACTGTTAGATGGAGAAACCCTGTCTCAAAAAACCTAAATAAATGAGTAAATAAATAAATTGCCAGGCATACCAGGACACAACTTTAATCCCATCACTCCTGAGAGCTGTGGTCAAAGCTGTTTGCTTGCCTCCTACATTTATTTATTTATTTATTTATTAATAATGAGAGGCTGCTGGGAGACTTGCCTTGGCCTAAGAAATGACCGTGCTGGCCTAGCCACAGCCCAGCCATAGAAATGTCTGCAGCATGAACAAGCACTAGAACCTATCAAGAGGAGCTCCTGGAGGCAATGATCAACCAACAGGAATGTCCTGTTCTGCAGTGAGGAGCTCCTTCAGGCAATGATCCACCAACAGAACGTCCTGTCTGCAGTTTGGTAACCAGGCAATGGCTTCTCCTTGCTGATTCCACCCCCCTCCCCAAGCTTCCTGCTTTAACTACTGTGTGAGGCCTATGAGAAAAATAAAATGTTGCAGCTTGATCAGAACCCCTGCCTTGCTGTCGTTTCTTGTGTGTCTTGTCCTTTCATTCCGGGCAGGTCCTTTGAGGTTCCGTTTCTGCCCTTGTTGCTGCCTTGCTGGCTGGGGCAAGAAGTGAGGTTTATTTTGTTTTGTTTCTTTTGTTTGTTTGTTTTTTGTTTTGTATTCTTCACCAAGTTAAAAGCTTAATAAAACATGCAAGCATGCTTAGGGTACAGACAGACAAGATGCAGGAATGGAGGACTTCCTTGCCTATGACTTATGAGGTTGAGCTTGGTGTTGGTGTAGCAAGTTTGACTATTCCCAGGCCAAAGAAACTGTATCATAGGGTATGACAGTAAAGCTAAGACCTGCTTTTGAGTATTTCCAGGCTCCAAGGGCAGGCAGGAGTCAGCCCAGTGGAGATACAGGGAAACAGCATTCCAGACAGAGGGAGGAGGGAGCAGGGAGCAGCAATGGCTGTGTTTGCCAGACAGGGAGGAAGCCAGAGGTTCTGAAGCCTACCGGAGGGGGAGACAAGAGATAAATTATCTCAGCTCCTGCAGCCATGGCTTGAGTCACAGTCAGATTTGTAATTTAGACTCTGGATACAACGTGGAAAATCTAAGTAGAAGATGAGTGGGCAAGATATGAAAGAAACATCTAGAAGGGATAGGTTGGGGCTCAGATCAGATGGGCTCAAATGGTGAAGGGAGGGAATCAAGAGATACTCTTTTTTTTGTTTTGTTTTGTTTTGTTTTTGTTTTAAAGACAGTGTCTCACTCTGTAGTCCCGACTAGCCTGAAATTCACTGAGTATCCCAGGTTGGCCTTGTATTCATGGCAATTTTCCTGTCTCAACCTCCCAAGTTCTGGGATCACTGGCATGCACCATGACCACTCCAGGAGAGATAAATATTTAGAGGTGAAAGGTCTGGGTCTGGCAGTCTGGCTGTGGGATCTGGCATTCTAGCATCTGGAAATTTGGTGTTTTCTGCCTATAGTGCTTCCAGCCCAAGGGGCCTACTAGATAGCAGAAACTAGGTAATCACACTTCTTGTTATGAGCAGTGAGCATTGTAGTCTATCTTGTCATTTTCCGTGACCTTGGTTCTCAAAAGCTGTTTCTGGCTTTTAGTGCCACACTGTGGCCATAAGAGGTACTATGTATGGGTGACAAAAGCCTTCTGATTTCAGGACTCCTAATGTTTGTGGGGTTCCTGCACGCATCCACGCACGCACGCACGCACGCACACACAGACACACACACGGTGGGGTGGGGAGCGGTAATGAGAGCACTCAGGAAAAGTGACCCCAAACTTTGATAGTCAAATCTCCCTCGTTGGGAAGGAACAAAGAGTATATATACTATATGTACATCTCTGAACTTGGGGCGCTGCAGGGCCTGGGGGACTATGCTTCCTTCTCAGACAGCTGCTCTGGAGTTTGGACACACAAATTCCATTCAACACACGCTAAGCGTCAGCTTCACACTAGATTTACTGGGTTGGTCTCCAGATGGGTTGCTAGGAATGGACTCATTCTGGCAGCCTGATCATCAAGAAAGAATGCATTTCTCTTGATTTGAGAGTCCGCCTTCCAGGAACAGCCAGCTCTGTGAAGATCAATGTGGAGCCATCTGGGTCAAGGATAAAGACTGCCATGCGCACTTCTTTGTGGATGTTGTAACCCAGGTTGCCTTCATGCTGTGGCCGGCCTGTCCACTACTGCTCTAATGTCAGTGACCCACAGTAGGGGCTGCTGTAGCTCTTCCACTTCCTCCAGACTCAATGGACCCACGTGGTGGGACAGAGGGCAGTTCAAGAGGTCAGGCATGAGCTGCTAGCATCATGGAACTTAAATGACGGGAGATCTGTGCCCAGTGTATGTGCCCAGGCCACCATCTTAACTTTTCAACTTCATTTTGTAATTATATTAAACACATGATTCCAAAGCAAATATCTACAAAATAGAGTCACCTAGAGATTACACATAAACCATTGTATTGGTTTTTTGGCTTGCCCTTCCTTCAGAAACAAACTGTCCTGAAGCTTGAAATGTAGCATAGGATGGCCTTGAACCAGTCTTGACAGTGTTGCTGCCCTACCCCTACCGGCAACAGGAGTTTGCTTTTCTTCTCTAGACAGGGTCTAAGTAACCCAGGTTGTTCTTGAATTTGAGGTTCTCCTGCCTCACCTTCCTCTAATGTTCGTATTTTGAGGCTTGTCACACCCAGGGCTTTATTCTTCACTCACTATTATTTAATAGAAAATAAAAATAAAAATTTGTTTCTGTTTTGTTTGTTTTGGGAAAGGATTCCACAATATGGTCCTTGGCTTGCCTGGAACTCATTATATAGACCAGGCTGCCTTCCAACTCATAAAATTCCCTGCTGGGATTAAAAGCACGGGCCACTCTTCTAAAACAAAACAATTTATCAGCAAAGACTAAATGATATGCCAGTTAACAGTGGTGTCGAACGCCTTTAACCCCAGTACTCAGGAGGCAAAGGCAGATCTCTGAGTTCCAGGCCAGCCTGATCTACAGAGCGAGTTCCAGGACAGCTAGAGCTACAAAAGGGGGTGGGGGGAGAGGGAGAAGAGGGAGACTGCCGAGGTGAACTAAGTAGCTTTATATGAATTGTATATGACGAGCCCACAAGCTTTAGCAACTCAGCTTCCTTATTCTGGAAACCCAAGAAGGTAAGCCTTGATCCCGACGTCAAAGGGCCTTAGATTGATTTTAAGCCAGTGAGTGAAGGAGGACCTTATGGAGATCAGAGAGGCTGAGAGGATGGACTCCCACCGGGTGTGAGGGGAGAGTCAAGCGTCTCCCATTTCCACCTGGCCTGTCATGGCACGAGCAGAAGACCTGGGAAGAAGAAATGAGTAGTCAAGGGGAGGCGTCCACCGGCCCCAACGCCAGGGCCTGTGAGCAGGATTCTGGAGCCCGTGTGGGCAGTGGGGAGCTGTAACGAGGGAACGTTGCACGCTGCAGCCTAAGGAGAGAAGACAGACCTCTGGTGAAAGAATTTTTAAGACGAAGACAGATAATGGAGGAGGAAGGCCAACAAACCGCTGTTCGTCTGCATCCAGTTAAGACCAGGCCTTAGCAGCGTGATAGTGGAAAAATCAGACAAGGGAAGTACCACTGATCCTTTCACTGGACTCCAGGGACAGGGTGGGGAGGCCATGCAGCCAGAGGTGTGAGGCTGCTTTGCTCTCAGTTCGGACCGCGGAGCTTCCTCTAAGGGGCGCGGGGAGCACGTAGAACGCGGGCAGCGCAGGGAGCACGGGGAGCCCTTCCTATAGTAGCCATGAGGTGACCTGTGCAGGACCGTGGCCGGCCGGCCTCGTGGCGCAACGGTAGCGCGTCTGACTCCAGATCAGAAGGTTGCGTGTTCAAATCACGTCGGGGTCAGCTCTCCTTTTTCTATTGATTTTATTCAGTTTCCCTTACTTTTGTCTCAATGATCAAAGAACAAACATTTCCTAAAGAACAAGAACGTGAAGCTCGGGAGCCAAATCTTGACGCCGCCATGTCCAGTGAGTACTTCTGTGGAGCCGCAACTGGAACAAACAGTCAGTGTTCCGGGCGGCGGAGAGGCAGCGCCGTTACTGCTCTGCAGTCGCGGACAGAAGTGCACTGACAGATGCACAAAGGTCCTGCGTGAGGACAGAAGTGCACGGACAGACGCACAAAGGTCCTGCGTGAGGACAGAAGTGCACAGACAGATGCAGAAGTGCACGGACAGATGCAGAAGTGCACGGACAGACGCACAAGTGCACGGACAGACGCACAAGAGCACGGACAGACGCAGAAGTGCACGGACAGATGCAGAAGTGCACGGACAGATGCAGAAGTGCACGGACAGACGCACAAGTGCACGGACAGACGCAGAAGTGCACGGACAGACGCAGAAGTGCACGGACAGATGCAGAAGTGCACGGACAGATGCAGAAGTGCACGGAGAGATGCAGAAGTGCATGAGCAGATGCAGAAGTGCACGGACAGATGCAGAAGTGCACGGACAGACGCAGAAGTGCACGGACAGATGCAGAAGTGCACGGACAGACGCAGAAGTGCAGAAGTGCATGGACAGATGCAGAAGTGCAGAAGTGCATGGACAGATGCAGAAGTACATGGACAGATGCAGAAGTGCACGGACAGATGCAGAGAGGTCCTGCGTGAGGACAGACGTGCACGGACAGATGCAGAAGTGCACGGACAGATGCAGGAGTGCACGGACAGATGCAGGAGTGCACGGACAGATGCAGGAGTGCACGGAGAGATGCAGAAGTGCACGGACAGATGCAGGAGTGCACGGACAGATGCGGAACTGCAGAAGTGCATGGACAGATGCAGAAGTGCAGAAGTGCATGGACAGATGCAGAAGTACATGGACAGATGCAGAAGTGCACGGACAGATGCAGAGAGGTCCTGCGTGAGGACAGACGTGCACGGACAGATGCAGAAGTGCACGGACAGATGCAGGAGTGCACGGACAGATGCAGGAGTGCACGGACAGATGCAGAAGTGCACGGACAGATGCAGAAGTGCACGGACAGATGCAGAAGTGCACGGACAGATGCAGGAGTGCACGGACAGATGCAGAAGTGCACGGACAGATGCAGGAGTGCACGGACAGATTCAGGAGTGCACGGACAGATGCAGAAGTGCATGGACAGACGCACAAAGGTCCTGCGTGAGGACTCAGGGCTCAGGGCTCAGAAAAGCCAACCGCAGCTGCACACGCAGTGACGAGGTGGCCGAGTGGTTAAGGCGATGGACTGCTAATCCATTGTGCTCTGCACGCGTGGGTTCGAATCCCATCCTCGTCGTGTGTAGCTTATGGAGGCTTACATTCAGTTTTGTAATTTAGAGACAATGATTTCTGCTGTCTCAATGTAGACGTCCTCACAGCACCTTGTTGTCAACCAGTTTTCGGTCCTTTCTGCTCCCTTTTCCAGCACTGCCAAAATTTGTTTCCTGTTCATCTGGCCCGGAATTGACCTGGCCAACTAGTGAAGGTGTTGCACCACCGAGTGGGCGCCGTGGCTTAGTTGGTTAAAGCGCCTGTCTAGTAAACAGGAGATCCTGGGTTCGAATCCCAGCGGTGCCTCTGTGTTTTCGTTTTAGGGAACCTAGAAAAGTTCCAGCATATCTTGAGACCTGAACGTAATGTCTATTCTATAGTCTCCGCCGTCCCGGTCGGTGATTTTGTATTTGGGAGTGGGTGCTACAATATCTTGACCCTCCTTAAACATCATATTTACGCCCTGACCGGCAACCAGGTGCCAAAATCGCATCACTCGGGTTTGTCAGAATTGCACCTTGATTGTCAACTCAAGTACTCACTTGGCTAGTTTGGATATTGGGTTTTCCCATTTTCCAAAATGGCCTTGACTAAAAGATTTTTTAGTGGGAATAGATTTTCATTTACATGACTTTAAGAGTTATCATCTCTCGCGGCTGGCCGGTTAGCTCAGTTGGTTAGAGCGTGGTGCTAATAACGCCAAGGTCGCGGGTTCGATCCCCGTACGGGCCAGGTCAACTGTTCTTTTTCCATACCAATATACTTTTTTTTCTCTTTATCGCTGCATTAGATAAAAGAATTCCCACTGTTTTATTCCTTATTTTAGTTGTATTCCTTTTTAGCAAGGTGGTCTTAGTAGTTTTATTTTTCTTAAAATGAGACATCTAAGAACACTCCATAAAGCAGTTCTACTCTTTGAACTAAACAAATGTTCTGGAATATGTCCAAAATGTGGGAGTGTCTTGGGGTGTGGGAAACGTTACTTTTGTGAACTTGGAGATTCTATGATCATAACTTGTAGTTCCTGAATGTACTGTGTAAATTGTAAGAAGACCGCCTCTGTGATTGGGACACAATTGTCTCAAATCATTATACATGACTCTGATTTGCACAGAGGTCAGGGGCAGTGCTGTGAAGTTTATATTTCCTGCATAACCAAGACAACCAATCTACCCAGCATCTGCCTGTCTGTTGGGAGCAGAAAAGCCCTTTCCTCCTCTACTGGCTTGTTTCTGCTTTGGGTGGCTCTTTGGACCCTTTGTGTAATTACCTCCTTCAGATCTAACGCGGGACCCTTGTCCTTCAGTCCCAGGGAGCTCCATGAATCACCCCAGCCTTCATTCCCATTCCTTTGGCTTGCCAACCCCTCCGGCCCCACACAAAAACAGGCTCAGCCTTAGCAGCAGCGGCACTTTAATTCCACAAAACTCAGAAAGCCAAAACTGATTAGAATACTCCACAACAGGTGGGCTTCCAAACCAGCAACCGTTCTACCTGAACAGAGAGCACGGAGAGCCCTCCCACCTCACCCCGTCCACCATGAAATGTGCTCCTGTTAGCTCCAACCCGTGGCATTTCAGGGGACCAGAGGGAAGAAGCAGGAGGTTACGCGTCTGCAGATGTACGCCCTTGCCTGCATGGTGCGTGGCCAAGGACCACTCAAGCTCCTAAAGGCCCCGGCACTTGAGGCCTGATCATTGGAATCAGGACAGCCACAGCGGGCAGTGGCTTCTGTTCTCATCACCAGCTCCCCAGAAGAGATCTAAGGGCTTGTGTTCCCAAGGACAGCGTTCTAGCTAGCGAGGAGAGTCAGGAAAAACAGGGTAGCTACAGAGCTACATCCTTTCCCACGGGAAAACCTTCACAACTTCCCCATTCGCACTCCTTATGATCAGAACGGGCACAGGCCACCTAAAGGCTTGCGGAAGAACCTTGACACACAGGCCTCTCCTCTGCAGGCGTTTCCACCAGGCAGGCCTCCTCGAAAAATCCTTAGGTCTTACTGGACCCTGGCAGGGCCAGGTTAGGCACGGCCTCTCATCTGTGCCCTTGATCACTTGCATAGGGCCTCCAACACCTCCAGGGTGCGTCGGATATCTCGGACTTGGCGTGCCAGCCCCTGAACCGGCTGCAGAGCCCGTTCCAGCTCCTCGCAGCGCGCAAGCAAGGTGTACATGCCCTTGATGCTCATGTCCACGGCTTCGCCTAAAGAATCCACCGCGTCGCGGTAAGTCTGGATGCAGCCCACGCTCAGTGCTGTCAGCTCCTGTACCGCACCGCCCAGCCCGCGCAGCAGACGGTCCACCCGGCCGCCCAGCTCGCGACTCAGCCGCTCCAGATCCCTCAGCACGTCGGGGTCGATGGGAGGGATAGTGGGAGTGGGTGCGGGCGTCAGGCCGGGTCGCACGGAGGAAGAGGGAAGGGGCGGAGGGGCGCCACTCAGCCGGATCTTGAGTTGCAGGTTGTTGGCGACGAAGTGAGTGAGGTCGCCGTGGCGGCTCACCGTGCCCTCGAGCTCTAGGGGGCTGGAGATGGTGGCGCGACGTCCCCCGCCCGCGCCGGCCTCGCCGCTCGCTAAGGATGCCCCTCCGCCGCACGCCCCGCTCAGCCCGTCCAGGCTGCGGCTGTCCTGCAGGCGGCTGGGGAGCGAGCGGCCAGCCCTGGCCGTCGCCGCCTCCTCTTCCTTGCGGTCTTCGCTTTCTTGCAGCGGCGGCTCCGCATTCATCTCGACGCCTCCGGGGCTCCCCCGACGGCAGACCCTCGGGGCGGAAGGCCGCTTGTCGCCAGGCTCGGGCTCCGGGTGCCGGGAGGACGGGGGCGGGGCGTGCTCGGCACCCGCGGGCCCTGACCGCGCCGCCCGGACGCCCGGACGCTCCTCCCAGGCGTCCAGCTCCGGCCGGTGGACGAGGCTGCCGCTCGGCGCCCTCGGGGACGCTCGTGGGTGGCGGCTCTCGACCCCGGCGTTCTCAGACTCTTCCTCCCCGGACGCCCTCAGGGCTGAGGGCGGCTGCGGGGGCGTCGGGACCGGCTCGCCGCTGAAAACCGCGGCCTGATGGTCGGCAGCGGCCGGAAGGTCGGGTCCCGGCCCGAGCCGCCCCGGGGCGGCCTCCATACTGCGCGCGGAGGCCGGAGCCTCGAGTCGCCGGCCCGTCCGCCCGGCTCCGCGGCAGCGGCGGCGCCTTTAAGGGGCGTTGGCGGCGGCGCGCCGATTGGCAGCCGGCTGGTGAGGGGACGGACAGGAAGGAGCCCGTGATTGGTCGGCGCCCCGGAAGTCCCGGGCGAAGAGCTGTTGTGGAACTGCAGAGCGCACGTGAAAGCCAGTCGTGTGGCGGCTCGGGGTGACAGCTGTGCTTGTCGCCCCGCCCTGTCCGGAAGTTGAAGGGGCAGATCTGGGGGGAAATAAAACCTGGAGCCCCGCGGGGGCGGAGCCAGGCGCCACGTCCGCAGTGAGTTGTCCAGAATCGTGCCTAGCAGTCACACCCAGCTGGGGTCGTTGGGATTTCTGGGGGTTCTTGGGATGCGAATGCTTTAAAGCCAGAATTCTGAGCGGAAACCGAGTGATTGATTAATTAGTTCCACCCTGGAGACAGTGACAGACCCGGTCATTGAACCACCCAGAGCGTCTCGTCTTGCCTTTTCCACTCTCCGGCCTCCCGTCCCCTCTGCGTAGAGCTTTCTCTCACTGGAGGACAATATGTGATGTGTAGTTGTAGTTAGACGAGGCCTCGGTCAGGAAGACGCAAAGAGCCATGGAGAGCATGAAAGCCGTCGTGCAGGCGGAGAGGAGAGCGGCTTTCCGGAACCTCAGAAGCAAAGAGGTTTGATATAAACAGGCGTTGGGGCACGGGGTTGAGGAAGAGACAGAGGGAAGGCACTGTGACTAAAATAAGTGAGAAGGAAGACAATTTCCAACATCGAGACCATGTATCTGTCTGGCACAAACCTGTGCAGGTCTCGTGTGTGCTGCCACAGTCTCTGGAGTTCATATGTGCATCAGTCCCGTTGTACTTGGAAGACAGTTTCCCTAGAGTCACCCACCACCGAGGGCCCTTTCGATCTTTCTGCCTCTTCTTCCACATCGTCCTCATCTTTGAGGGGAGGGTTTCATGAGGACATCCCATTTAGGACCGAGTACTCTCTGACATTATCTAATTGTGGGTCTTTGTGCTAATACTCACCAACTGAAAGACACTTCTCTTAGGAAGGTTGAGTGATGCACTGCTCCGTGGGTATAGCAATTGCCATTAGGAGTCATTTTATGGCTGTGTAGAATTGCAGCAGCAGCAGAAGAAGTGCTAGGGACCTAACCTAGGCCCATGACCTATCTAGTCAGGTTCCTGGCCACTTTAGCATTGTCAGGTAAGGGTTCCATCTCATGAAGTGGGCCTTAAATCCAGTTATTCAGTTTTTAAAAAGTGGTTGGTTACTCCCATAACATTTATGCCTCTATTGCACTTGTAGGTAACACTGTTTGTTGATGGGGGATAATGATGATTACCTTTCTCCTCCAATAGCATGCACAGTGCCTTCCAGTACCATAAATACTAGTCAGTAGAAGTGAAGCTCCTAGTTAAGACATCAGCTTGACTTCTCTGTGTTGTTACCCAAGTGTTGTCTTCAGCAATGGGGACTTACTATTAGGTTCTGGAGAGTAACCAATAGCCTTAGCAACAGCCTTTGATCTTTAGAGAGCTCCAAGGGATGGATCCCTTTGGCACTGGAGGTTTTACCTGGTGGCATAAGATGTCTAATTAGGACATTGACTTCCCGGCTATTTGGTGACTCCATTTAGATTCCTTTCATATATGTACATATTTTAGGAAGCTTCTACGGTAGATTTTCATATAGTTGTCTATTTATTTTGTTTTTCGAGACAGGGTTTCTCTGTGTGGCCCTGACCTCAAACTCAGAGAGATCTGCTTGCCTCTGTCTCTGAAGTGTTGGGATTAAAGATGTTTGCCACTACTGCCTGTCCTTGGTATGATTTTCTAAATGGCATTTAGTGTTAGTTGCCCCGCCCCCCAATTTCCTCCCTTTTGTTTCTCCATTAACAATATATTCTATTTCCTGTTCCTTAGAGATCCTCTCCTACCCCTTGATTGTGCTTATTCAGACTGTAGCACACATATCAAAAGCTTAAAAGCTAACATTCACAAATAAGAGAAAACAATCTTTGTCTTTTTGGGCCTGGGTTACCTCACTCAGAATAATTTTTTTTCTCTATTCATTGACCTGTAATGTCATAATCTCTTTCTTAAAAGCTGAATACTATTCCATTGTATAAAAAGATCACATTTCCACTATTCACTCATTAGTTGATGGACATCTAGGCTGTTTTTAATTCTATTATGAATGGATAAGGATGAGCAAATATCCCCATAGTAGGATGTAGAATCCTTTGGGTATATGCCCAAGAGTGGCACAGCAGGACCTTGAGGTACATCGATTTCCAGTTTCCCGAGGAACTGTCATACTGATTTCCATAGTGGCTGTACAAGTTTGCACTCCCACCTGCAAGGAATAAGTGTTTTCCTTTACCCTGATCCTCAATAGCATATGCTGCCATTTGTTTTGATTTTGTTGGCTAGTTTTTCACCACTTTGTTTTAAGATTGGCAGAATGTAGTGCCCTCATGTGAGACTGAGCCACCATCATCTCTCTTAGTCTTCTACCTACTCTGTCTCCTTTAGCAAACATTTCCACAACAGCCAGTCGTTCCTGTTACACTTCTGTGCTCGCCTTCCCATTGTCAGTTCTCCTAAGCAGCATGGCTAAGCCTTGTGGCCCGCTCTGCAGACCAGGTTGACCTTGAACTAAAGATCTTTCTGCCTGAGCCTCCCTAGTAGTAGGATTCAGGCATGAGGCACTGTAATCCCCTTATTCCCCCACCCCCAACCACCCAGTTTTATATTTTGTGTTTAGAACAGAGGAACAAATAGTTTTTTTTATCACCAAGATATAGCTGATTATGAGATGTAGGCAACTAGTAGTAGCCCAGCAGCCAGTTAAATTCCCAGAACCCACATGGTGGGAGGAGGGAACTTGTCCTTTGACCTCTACATGAGCCATGGTGTGGAGCTGGCTCTCTGCTGCAGATGCTCTCTTACAGTTTCACCTTGACCTTTGGCCCTGAGAGACAGGAAAGGTCACAGTGAATGGATTTGGCTGTATTGGGTTCCTGCTCACCAGGGTTGTCTTCCACATTGATAGAGCAGGTACCACTGACCTTAACTACCTAGTCTATATGTTCCGGTATGACCCCATCCATGGCAAGTCCTACAAGGTCAAGTTCAGAATGAGAAACTTGTGCATAACAGGAATCCATCACCAATCTCAGAGATCCGCCTGCCTCTGCCTCCCAAGCACTGGGATTAAAGGCGGGCACCACCACCAACTGGTTAAATGCTTTTTGTTTTGCTTTTTTAAAAAAGAACTACATAATAGTCCATAGATCGGATGGTGCTATGATTTGAAACTTTGATGTTTTGGGGTTTGATTGCTAGCTGATGGGTTTGGGGCGAGTAGCTGGCTCCCGAGGACTTTGACCAAACTGTGAATTTCCTTAAAGTAATAATTTTTACTAGAATATAATAGACTTGATTGTGGCATTTTCAAACATGTATATCATTATCCTTTATTTACTATTTGATTCTTTTGGTTGTTTTTTTGAGACAGGGTTTCTCTGTATTGATTGGAGACTGTCTGGAACTAGCTCAGTAGACCAGGCTGTCTTCAAACTCAGAGACCCACCTGCTTCTGCCTCCCCAGTTCTGGGATTAAAGGCCGTGCCACCAACGCCTGATAAAATAATGTGTTTTTATTTTATGAGCTTTGGTATTTTGCCTGCATGAGGATTCTGGATCCCCTGGAACTGACAGTTGTGAGGTTCCATGTAGGTGCTCAAAATTGAACCTGGGTCTTGTGGAAGAGTAGTTAGAGCTCTTAATCACTGATCATTATGCTTAAAAAAAAAAAATTCATTTGCCTGTGGAAGCCACAAAAAGGCCAGATCCCATGGAGGAGTTACATTTGGTTGTGAATTGCCTAACCTGAGTTCTTTGGAACCAAATCTGAGTTCTTAATTGCTGAACCATTATCCAGCCACATAATGCTTTGTTCTTATTCACCCCATTCCTCTATCCTCCTCTGTCCCCTCCCTCCCCCCAAATTCCTCAGAGACCAGAAGGTGTCAAAACCATGGGACTAAAGTTTAGACCTGCTCTTAAGAAGACAGCCATCACTCCAGCCCCTTGACTTTTTACTGTATTTTTTGGGGACAGTTTCTATGTAGTCTTGGCTATATAGTCCAGGCTGGCCACAAACTCAGATCTGCCTGCCTCTGCCTCCTAAGGACTGAGATTAAAGACCTGTATGTACTAACCTGACTGGCCATGGTTTGTTTGTTTGTTTTTGAGATAGTTTCTCCTCCCAAGTGTTAGGATTTAAAATGCCACATGCCAGAGTTGAAACCAAAAAAGTAAAAAAAAAAAAAAAAATCTCATGTAGTATACCCTGATTATAGCTGCTGAGCTGTGGTGGCCCCTGTTTTTAATACCAGCATTCAGAATGCAGAGACAGTGGATCTTTATAAATTCAAGGCCAGACGGGTATACAGAGTTCCCAGAGTTAACAAACAAAACACCAAAACAACCAACCAACCAACCAACCAAGGCTCATAAGATACAACAACTGAACCTAATAAAATAAGATATATTAAGACAAAGCAAAAACTTTCATATTTAAGTTGAACACAGCAGCCCAACAGAAGGAAGGCTCCTAAGAGCAGAAAGTTTTACTTCAATCACCGTGTGACTGGAACTTGATATGCACACCAAGCTGTCCTCAAAGTTGCGGCTATTCTCCTGCCTCAGCCCTGAGTGCATGTACGACATGCTAAGCTAACTTGGGTTTTCACAACGTTGCCAATGTGTAACACTACTTTTAACTTTCAAAACGACATTCAAAAACATGAAATATTTAAGGCTTTATTATAAAATATACTTTGTGCTACATAATTTTTCTGAATTTAAGATAGGCTAGGCTAAGCATGTTTCACAGATATACTGGATTAATACATTTTTGACTTACGGTACTTTAAATAACATTTGGCAAATTGAAAGAAATCAGACTGTATGAGTCCTTAAAATTCTAACTGTGTATGGGTGTTTTGCCTGCGTATATGTGTGTACCACACCCATGCCTAGTGCCTGCAGATGGTTGTGGGCACCATGTGATGCTGTGAATTCAACTCCCAGCTCTCTGGAGGAACAGCCACCTCTCCAGAACTGTTTCTGTTGTTTTTAACAACATTGTATGTTTCGTCTGCATGTATGTGCACCACATGTGGGCCTGGTTTTGCCTGTGCAGATCAGAAGAGGGGTCAGAGTCCCTAGAATGGGAGTTGGGGATAGTTGTGAACAACCCTCCCCTTCCCCAACAAGCAAACAAATATACAAACAAAGCCGAGCAAACGACAGGGACAAAAATGAAGCAGGCTAAAGGGCAGAGGGAGACAGCACCCTCCGAGAGTGGGCCCGGACCCAAGGGTGAGCTGCGACCTGGGCCAGGGGCAGCCGATCTGAGGGCCTATGCTTGAGCAGCTTGGAGATGAGGTCCTGGGCCCCCTCAGGTACAGAAGGGGGGAACTTCAGGTCCACCTGTAGGTGAAGAAGGGAGAAAGGTTTTGCCAGTGTTACCCTGACTGCATTTTCAAAGAGATGTCTACAACCCTCAAAGAAGGCATTATTAACCATGGATGGCTGTGGGGGAGAAGTCGCTTTCCTTTGGGAGCGTGGGTACAGGTAGGCTGCTGGTGTTCACACAGGCAGCACTAGCTGGTCTCAGGGGGCTATAAAAGGAAAGAGGACATGACAGTGGAGGGGGGGCATGTGTTGGGAAAGGAGTGGGGGTGTGATCAAGGTGCGCTGTGTATATGTATAAAGTTGTCAGAGAATAAATAAGAAGTACTCACGAAATAGGGAGACTATGCAGAGAATAGTCTATGAATCCACCCTGCCCACTCCAGACCCTGGCTTCCACAGTGCAGAGCCAGGCACACATCCTACCTTAACAATCCGACGGTACGTCTCACTGTGGCTAGGGCTCTCAAAGGGTGGGTTCCCCACCATCAGTTCATAGCAAAGCACCCCGATGCACCACAGGTCTACCATTTCGTTATGCATGCGCCCCTCAATCATCTCTGGGGGCAGATAGTCCAGGGTGCCACACATGGTTTTCCTCCTGATGGGATGAGGAAGTGGGCAGGGTCTCAAAACTCAGCCTCTCTTTTACTTTGACAATAGGCAGCCCAGAGACCCCAGGATGCACTGGGGCAGGGGAGAGGGGATTGCCCATCTAAGCCAAAGTGTCAGAAAAGGTCATACATGGTCCCAGCGTGACCACACTAATGGATTATCTGAATATTTTGTTTGCTTTTTCCGAGATAGCGTTTCTCTGTATTGTTTTGGAGGCTGTCCTGGCACTCATGCTGTAGATCAGGCTGGCCTCGAACTCACAGAGTTGAGTTCTGCCACCTGACTCTGCCTCCCAAGTGCTGGAACTAAAGGTGTGCATCAACACTGCCCGCTATGTTAATCTCAATAAAGAAATAAAACAATCAGAGTGAGGGCAATGCTCATTTCAAAGAAAAAACAGAAAACATCTCTAACATCCACCACACAAATACTTCCTAAGTCAGATTATATTTTTACTGTGCAATACCATGAAGCATTAAACAATAATGGGGTCATTAGATACTGTGATGTACCAATCCTTGGTACGGGCTTTCCATTTTGTTTCTCTTGATACAGAGTCTTCCTATAATATAGTCTTGGCTGGCCTAGAACTCACTAAGTAGACCAGACTGATTGTAACTTCAGAGAGATCCATCTTCCATTGCCTCAGTAGGGTCGGATTGAAAGGCATAAATCACTACATCTGGCTTAATTGGGCAGCTGAGGTAATCTGAGGCCAGCTTGGGCTACAGGGTAAAATCTTGTCTAAAAACTGGGACGAGGGGTCTAGAGAGATGGTTCAGCAGTTAAGAACACTAATTGCAGGGCCAGGGTTCAATTCTCAGCACCTACATGGCAGCTCACAGCTGTAACTGCAAGATCTGACACCCTCACACAGGTATACATGCAGACAAAACAACAATGCACATAAAATAAGAAAAGCAAAGCCCACTATATTATATAGAAAGAGCAGAAAATTTAGAGCATGAATTATTGTCACCTATTTCTATAAAGATATCACCACATCTATACTGCGTGGAGGCAAACCCCACCTCGAAGAACAAGATGCAGAAGAGCTGTATACAGGCTATCACAGCCTCACACCAGGGACAGCGCCCCTCCCCAGTCCCACCATACCTCAGGGAGGGAGCATGCACAGACCAGCCGAAGTCCGCAATCTTCAGCTCGCCCTGGAGACCTAAGAGCAGGTTCTCGGGTTTTATGTCCCTGTGAATCACCTTCTTCCTGTGGCAGTACATCAGCGCATCTGACAGTTCCTCCATGATCTACGAGGGTTCACAGCAGAAGGTGAAACAGGCCTCCACTTCCAAGTAAGTGACAGCCCCAGCCTCGTGTCCCACACCAGGTCCTGACCGTGGCTGTTCGCTGCTCATCGAAAGTTCGGTTCTTCTGTAGTTCCTTGTAGAGTTCTCCCCTTGGGGCGTATTCCAGTATCAAGTAGATCCTACGCCGGTCATAGAAGTAGTTGTAGAGCCTAAGAATGTTGGGATGTCTGGGGCAAGGAGAAAGGAAGCTTCAGCTTGCATCTAGGAGACAGGGCAGATGGCAAAGACCTAGATCAGGGCGGGAGTATAAGGAGGAGCTGACAGGTGGTCCAGATGGAGTCAGGCAGGGCTGGGGTTACAGAAATAGGAATGTGGGGTGATCAGGCTGGCAGAGGGGCTGGGCCGGGGCCAGGGGTGAGCAGCATACTGCAGATGTGCCTGGATTTCGATCTCTCGGCGTAGCTGGTGCTCCACTCCCTCCTTTTCAATCTGAGACTTGAAGAGGATCTTGAGCGCCACGATGAAATGGCTTTTTTTCTCCCGAGCCAAGTACACATTTCCAAATTTGCCTTTGCCCAGAGGACGCCCAATCTCAAAGTCGTCGATAGTGAGGGACCACCTGATTAGACAAGTGTGGGGAAGGCAGCTCAGTGCTGGCTGGATTACATTCTAAGGTGTTTGATTTCTCTCTATCCCTGTTCCCTTTAACTCCCCCATCCCCTCTCACTGCTGTTTAAGTTCCCCTACCTGCTTTGGGGTACTTACAAGGCGTTGGAGCCCCGACTGACACTTTCAGCCAACTTCTGGCCAGGGGCAGCTAAGGAGAGAGCAGGCACCTTGAGTTCCTCCTCCTTGAGTTCACCTTATACCCACCTTTGGGCTCTGGTCCCCTTGGGCCAATCCTCTCCCCGTGGCCCCTGGTACCTGTCGACTGGCCATTGGACCGGTTCATGAGGGCGAGTGCAGATGTCATAGCAGGCTCCTTCTGCAGAACTCTCTGGGGTAGGGTGTTCAGGCCTGAATGAGACTGAGGAGCAAAGGGTAGCTCTGAGGATGTCCTTGTCCCTGTGGCCTAGCTGGAATATGCTATAAGCAGCAGTCCAGCTACCTGCTAAAGAATCCATCCATCCCCTCACTGTTCAAAGAGCAATAGTGATACACCATAGTTTGACTACTTAGCTGCTAGCTCTTGCCCCAGAAGAAATAGGTTAAGAAACAACCTGAGATGAAGGGTGAAAGGTTTTAGTCCTAGCACTCAGGAGGCAGAGGCAGGCGAGGCCAGCCTGATCTACAGAGCCAGTTCCAGGACAGGCTCCAAAGCCACAGAGAAACCCTGACTCAAAAAACCAAAACCAAACAAACAGACAAACAAACAAAAAACCACCCAAGACAAGGGGAGAAGATTCCAATTCACCTGGCCCTGGCCCACACCTGCTTAAGCACAGCCATGCCCAGTCTGGATAGCTCTGCACATCACACATTCATCCAGGTTCACATTAAGAGCCTGAGCTCATGAAGGTGCAAGGCCAGAGGAGCGCTGAAGGACGCTGAAGGCCTTGGGCTACAGCTTCACTTTCAGATTTCACTGAGCAATACATCATTTCGTTTGATAGTGTCCAAGGTAAAGGTAACAGTGGTGTCTCACTCAGACGCCACTCTTCCGCGGGAAGAAGCTGGGACAAGGAAACAGATGGACTGTCCAGGACGCCCAGGTCCCACCAACCCGGAACTGAAGGACTCTTCATTTTGCGGGAGGGCTCAGGTCCCATTGTCTTGTGAAGCTCATTACAAGTGTGCTGTATTACAGATGTCCACTACCGTGCTTACTAGCTCATTTCTTCAGCCAAGGAGATCCCAGTGTGCGCCTACAAACCTCCCACGGTGATGTCAGTATAGATGGGTCCATGCGTTCACACACACACACGCACGCGCACGCACACACACACACACACACACACACACACACACACACACACACACACAGTTTCAAATCTGTTTGGATCCTTAGCTCCAACCACTCATTAAGATAAATTCTAGGGCTGGACTGTAGCTCAACGGTACATCAGAACTGCAAGTCCTGGGTTTGATATCCAGCCTCACAAATAAATACTTTAGACCGCCCTGGACCTTTTAAACAGCAACTTTCTATCCTACAGTCTCATTTCTGTGTAGTCAGTTTTTTCAGAGTGGTGGGTGGGATTCACGGCCCGAAAGCTCAATGCCGCCTCTTGCTCAGTCCCAGTCATTGTTTGCATGTGGCGCGCAGGCTCGGATCTACAGAAGCCCCAGATTCGGCTTGGCTACATCTGATACGATGAGGCTGCAGGCGATCAGACTGGGCTCTCCAGCGCACTCTCGGGGAGCCCGTCGGGAGCCTTAGGGCACAGCCATCGGCAGGGCCGCCATCTACGGCCAGGGGCTCGCCTTCCGGGGAGGGGGAGGGATGCGGCCGGGACCTTACCGTCTGCGAGCCGTAGGGCCACGGGGAGGCGTTCTCCTTCTGAGCCATTCGCGGGGAAGAGCCGGAGGAGAGCTGGGCAGGGGGGAATCGGCGGTGAGGGGCAGGGCACAGGCCTGCAGGGAGGGCGGCCAGGGCGGGCGGGGGAGGCGAGGGCGCGCAGGCCGAGGCCGGGGCCCAACCGAGCCGGACCCCTGGGCTACCTGCGCCCTCCGAGCCCACGGCGCAGCCGCTCTGCTCTCGGCTCGGCGCCGGCACGTTGGACAAGCCGCACGGCCGCTCCCGACCCGGACACTTTCAAATCTCCCGCTCTGAGCCCATTGGCTCAGCCGCCACCCAAGACCGCTCTCATTGGCTGCCTTTCTTGTGACGTAACTTGTTGAGACGCGCGCGAACTAGGAGCGGATTAAGATTTCTCGTTTCTCTAGTTTTCTAGTTCCTAAAAAAATTAAATATTTAAATCGGGCGGTGGTGGCGCGCACCTTTAGACCCAGCACTCAGAAGGCAGGGGCAGAGGCAGGTGGGTCCGTGAGTTCGAGGCCAGCCTGGTCTGCGGAGCGAGTTCTTGGACAGTGAGGGAGGGGTAGGGGAGGATTTGAACCGGGCGTGGAACCCTGTCTCAAAAAACACCATATTATACTCATTATTACCTAACTCGCCCCCCTCCTCCTTCCCTCTCTCCCTCTCTCCCTCCCTATGTGCGTGTGTAAAACTTTTGTTTTCTGCCAAAAGGAAGAGACAATTATGCCGAGACAGGTGGATCTCTGAGTTCGAGGCCAGCCTGGTTTGCAAAACGAGTTCCAGGACAGCCAGGACTGTTACACAGAGGAAACCCTGTCTCGGAAACACAACACAACAAAACAAAACAAAAACCCAAAAGCAAGCAAGCAAACAAAAACAAAAAAAAAAAAAAAAAAAAAACACCCCGAAAAAACAAACAACAAAAACTGTCTGGTTCCCAGAAATTTCAAGTATCCCTGGGGTGTGGTCTTTAGAATGCCCTGCGTTACCTAATCCGGAGTGCTCAGGTCCCTTATATAAACAGGCAACTACTGTATACGACATAGTTTCTGCATTAAGTTTGTTACTCTCTCGGGCTCCTTGGCTAATCTCTAGATCACCTAACTAACTACCTAATATTATGGAAATACTGTGAAACAGTAGTAAAGCTCTCTGTGAGGGAGTATGAAACAGGAAAAAAATCAATACAGATGCAATCTATTTAGATGAGACAGATGGATTTGTAGGTTTGCTGAATCCGTGGTTGTAGAATTCATAAACATGGATCTGTATTTCTGGGTTCTCTGTTCTCCTTATCTGATTAGTATTTGGATTTTATTTGAGACAGGTCTCCCTGTGTAACTCAGGTCGGCATCCAATTCACTATATAGCCCAGGATTGCCTTGAACTTCTGATCCTTCCTTCACAGCTCCCCACGTACTTGGAATACAAGCACACATTATCAGGTCCAACTGGCTTATCCCTTTCCTATTTCTTCTTAAGCATCCTTTGAGTTCCTAGAAAGAGGTTTTCAGCGGTGGACCTTTCCAGGCTGGGTCCCCTGGAGCCTGAGGCAGGAGGATTGCCAGGAGTTCCATTAACTCAGTTTTCAAATTCTATAAATTAGCAATTCCCGCCGAGTTAACTCTAGATTTTCATTCCATCTCTTGAGTAATGGTAAATGTGGACCCTTGGTCAAGTTAACATTGACTGTGGCCAGAAGGGAGCATTTGCCCTGCTCTCCTGCCAAGGGCTGATCTTCACGTGCCTGGGAAGGACCAGAACTATTCTGGGGGCTCCAGAGCTTGGGCATATACAACTTCTGCAGCAAAGACTAGTCTACAGTATGCCACAGTCGTGGTCCGAGTGACAAAGGTCCCGGTACAAGACAGGACACGGCCCAGGAGTGAGGTGAAGGAGGCAAGACAAGAAAATTGGATGTAAATTTCATTTTATTTCTGACTTTTCAAGATATGTATGTATGCATGTATGTGTGTGTGTGTGTGTGTGCGTGCGTGCGTGCGTGCGTGCGTGCGTGCGTGCGTGCGTGCGTGTGTGTGTGTGTGTGTGTGTGTATGTATGTGGTAAATGCCGAATCTGCTTCATTCATTTCAACCCCTTCACAGCTACCCCAGGGCAGGGCTGCTTCAGCTTCTCTGAGTCTTCCTGTCTGTGATGACCAGGGAGAAAAGAACCTGCAGAGGAGAATTTTGAACTCCAGGTTATCCGTTATCCTTGTTTGTCTTGTTCTTGAGGGATTGGGCATCCTCCCTCCCTGCTGTGAATAAAACGTCCTTGGTTTCCTCAATTTTCTGAGATATGGCGACTGGCGCTCTGAGCTGACAACCGCACCCAAAAACACAGCAGCAATAAGACAACGGGGGCGGGGGGCTCACTTATGCTTGAAAAGGTTTCGTAGCCCTTTAAAAACAATAGGACAGCTTAAAAAAAAAAAAAAAGTTAACAAAAAACTGACATTCCAGGAATTCACGTCACAGATCTTGTCTAGTAAAGGCAAGGAAAGTAATATGACCTGGGAGCTGCAGATAGCAGGGTCGAGGGTTCAAGATCAGCTACCTAAGTCCCAGGCCAGCTTGGGCTACAGGAGACCTCACGGAAAAACAAAACTCCCAACAACCGTCCAAAAAACCAAATCAACAAACCAAACAAACAAGCAAAGAGAGTGAAGCTGGTGGCAACGTTTTAAATAGTAAGAAAAAAGGTGCAAATAATTGGATACCCAAATGTCCAACTTCAGGCAAATGGCTTAATATTTTACATTACTGTCATAAAATTTTAGGTTGTCGCTCCAATTATAAGGAATATAGAATTATATTTTTCATACAGATGTTGAGCAAAACTATCAGGACAAGATTGTGGACCCCACGAGGAAACATAAATTAAGAAATCCAAATGTTGAGCAAAACCAACAGGACAAAACTGTGGACCCCACCAGTAAACATAAATTAAGAAATCCAAAGCGAAAACAGTGGTTTTTTTTTTTTTTTTAAGTGATTAATTATAGCTACAGTTTATCCGGAAAAAAAAAAGAATATTTAATTTCCTTAAATACATTTTCTTTGCAAGAGTTGGGGGGACTGTTCATTAACAATTACTATTAGCATACCTAAATATTTATTGAAGTAAAAGTATGGTTGTTTTGGCAGAAATCGGAAAAAGATGTAAAAATACGATCTGACTTAGCAGTTCTGAGAAAAAAAGACAGTGTCAATGTAGTAGAAAGGGATCTTTCCTTTCATTAAGCTTAAAATTTATGGCACATAAGTACACAAACAGATGACCCCGACGTGATTTGAACACGCAACCTTCTGATCTGGAGTCAGACGCGCTACCGTTGCGCCACGAGGCCTCCGTGCGCCTTGCGGCCAGTGTTTGGCATGAACAGAAGTCGTCTGC
>JANBXA010000069.1:47882500-47960000 GCA_030556225.1 Cricetiscus sungorus | reverse complement strand
GCCCCATCCGTTGTGCTTTCTACAACCTGTCCACGCGTCCTCACCTCGTGGGGTGACATCAGAGGGTCTCTTCTCAAGTGCGAAGGAAAGCGTAACAGGTCTGAGGACAGAGGGGCTGGCACAAAGTGTCCGCAGGAACAGGGCCAAGGGTTCCTGGGTTTCGCTTGGAGACTACAAAGAGAAACTTGGGTTTAGTTGGAACCCAAGTTCCCAAGCATCGCCAAAACCCAAGAATGTGGATATCTATCTGAACCTTCTTACCTCTGTCTGGGCTCCCAAACCTTTAAATTGCAAGGCCACTCTCCCTGGCCCCCGTGCATACTCTAGGACTGAGGTCCACTGGCTAGGACTCAACCCTAGTGCTGTTGCTACGTGATGATTCCTACAGGACACTGTGGCTTCCGCGGTGCCGTCTTCTACCAAGAGCCTAGCAAAGGGGGAAGCAAAACTCGTAGAGCAAACCTCTGTGGACAATCCTCAGATTCAACATCTCTTAACATAAGGCTCCCGATGGGGTAGGAGGTTGGGACACGGTCTTTCCCACCTGACACTGGCCTGGCTTACAGCCCTCTGAGCCGGACAATTGTGGTCCTGACGACTACATCTCCCCTGGGATAAACAAAACAAAACAGTTGGAAAAGTCCTCTTGATCCGGTGACACCACTGACACTTCACACCCAGCTCAGGCTGTCCTCTCCCAATACCTGGGGAGAGATGCTGGTGCAGTGAGCACACACCCACAGGATCTGAAGGCTCAAGACAGAAACGATATGGCAAGAGGTAGTGGCCTGGAATGGCACCCGTCCGCCTCGGAGAAGTTCAGCCAGGTACACGTGGGGCAGGGGAGCCCTTAAGGACAGAGAGAGGAAAGCAGCATAGAAGCTGGGCAGGCAGAGCAACACACACCTATAAGCCCAGCATAGGGAATGTAGCCTCAACAAAACTTCATGGTTACACAGGCATGGGAACACACACCTTTAATCCCAACACTTGGGAAGCATAGGCAAGTGGATCTCTATGAGTTCCAGGCCAGTCAAGGCTACACAGGAAAAGCCTGTTTGTTTCCAAAAAAAATTTTTTTTTTTAATTGAGGCTAGATGGGCAACATAGCGAAACCATCTCAAATAGCCTAAATCAAGAAAGAGAGTTTTCAAAGTAAGGTGAGCTTAGTTGGCCTTAATAAGCATAAGGATGCAGACAGGGACAGCAGTGAGTTTTATGCACTCCTGGAAGCCCTTGCCACATTCTGGTTCCTGATTTCAAAGAGTCATTAACCAAGAAAATACACCTGCATGTCAGGTGGAAAAGCCTTAGAGAGCTTAGCGCCTCAGAGTTTTCCTGGGTAAATTGATAGGTTTTGGGCATTTTTTTCCCCATATTTGGAGCATATAAAATCCTTCCAACTAAAAAAAAAAAATTCTACTAAACTGGGCAGCGGAGGTGCCTACTTTTAATCCCAGCACTGGGGAGGCAAAAGCAGGAGGATCTGTGTGAGTTCAAGGCCAGCCTAGTCTACAGAGTCAGTTTCAGGACAGCCAGGGCTACACTGAGAAACCGTCTTGAAAACTAACAAACAGCAAACAAACAAACAAAAAACGTCTACTGTGATCAGAGGGGACTGTGTTGAATGCTCTGGGACAGACAGACACAGGAGTGGGGTGTGAGGGACAGTGTGAGCACTGACCTGGCTTTGGTCTCCGGGGCAAAGCTCAGGACCTGCACGGAAGTGGTTGGCCGGAAACAACAGTAAACAACGTTGGCTCTGCAGGTAAAAGAACACTGACCAGGAGAGAGCAAGCAGGCTGGGCAGGAGCTAAGCTAACTCTCTTACTCCCAGGAACAAACCCTCAGCTCTACCAAAGCAGAGAACAGAAGAAGACAGCAGACCCACAACCAAAGTCACAGCAAATCGGAGCACAGTATTCCCAGAGACAGAGGGAGACAGAGGCAGTGGCAGGAGGGTGGCGTTAAGTTTGAGCCTGGGCTACACAGGAAGTTGCAGAATAGTCAGGACTACATAGTGAGACCCTGTCTTAAAACAAAACAAAATAGTAATGGCAAAGAAAAGGTGTCCTTGTGGCACAGTTAGTTGGGGGTGGGGGGCTGGGTGTTCAACAGGACATCAGTAAGCAAAGAAGGTATGGCCATACAACACAGGTCTTCACCTGGAAATCTTTTTCTCCAGCTGGCTAAAGTGGGCTCGGGCTCCTGGGAGGAGTCCTATTTGGGGAGGCAAGTGTGGATCTTCGATATATATGTCCAGGTGAGGGGGATAGTCACAGCCATCCATTTCTAGAGCTACTGTTAGCTTCACGCCCGTTTTAACGGCCCCAGCATTGTCTACAGAGAGAGGGAAGGGTGGCCAGGGGTCAGCCAGAACTACAAGGTCCCATAGCTCTAATTTGAGCCTTCTTCCCCAGGGACAACATTACATTACCAGGCTTTATCCGGCGAAGGGCCAGAGGTGGTTCACATAGTATCCGTGACAAGATTTCAGCAGAGAAAGACACCAAGGAATTGGAGAAGCTGAAAAGAGGAAGAAATACATGAGGAAACATACAAGAAGCATATGAGAGCGTTGGTGGCACACACCTTTAATCCCAGCACTAGGGAGGCAGAGGCAGAGGCAGAGGCAAATGGATCTCTATGAGTTCCAGGGCAGCCAAGGCTGCACAGGGAGACCCTGTCTTTAAAAAAAAAAAAAAAGAACAAGGAAAAGAAGAAGAGAAGAGAAGAGGAGGAGGAGGAGGAGGAGGAGGAGGAGGAGGAGGAGGAGGAGGAGGAGGAGGAGGAGGAGGAAGAAGAAGAAGAAAGCTACCACACTGGAGACAGCGGCTTTCCTAGAGGCCCCCCCCCAACCCCACCTGCACTTGTACCTACAACCCCGGCTAGTCCATCATTTAGGCTTATGCTTCCTGAAGACATTCATTTCTAGGGAACATACATTTTCACTGTTACTCTTCTGTTTTAACCCTTTGAGACATGGTCTTGCTGTATGGCCCAGGCTGGCTGCAAATCTTCAGCAATTCTCTTGCATCAGGTCCCAGAGCAACGGCTACAAGTGTATACTGCCTAGCTTCCCACTTGCCTTCCTTCCTGTCCCCTCCTCCTCTTAGACAGGGTTTCTCTGCGTAGCCCTGGCTGTCCTGGAACTTGCTCTGTTTACCTGGTTGGCCTTGAACTCAGGGATCTAAAGGTGTGCATTACTATAGAAACAAACTCCAGTGTACATTCACTTGTAACAATAAAGAGTAGTCTCATAAAAGTTACAATCTTCAATCCTCCTTTTCCTCTTTTTTTTTTTAAGACAAGATTCCTTTTAAAACTAATAACCATATCACTGCCTAAGGACTGGATGCTAAGATCACAGACATGAACCACCTCCCAATTCCCCGTCTGCATTCACTTTTTAACTTCTGTTTTATGTGCAAGGGAATGTTTCCTGCTCATCTGGCTCATCTGGCTCAGAAGCCAGAAGGTGCCAGATCCCCTGGAACAGGAGGTACAGACAGTTGTGAGCTGCTACGGCCACCGGAAAAACAGCCAGTTCCTTAGCCACTGAGCCATCCATCTCTCCAATCCTCTATATTAACCCCTCCTTTTTTCTGGGACAATGTCTCACCATTTAGCCATGGATGGCCCAAAGTCTACTTATGTAGACCAGACTGGCCTCAAACTCACAGAGCTGCTTGCCTCTGCCTCCCAAGTGTGTGGGTTAAACATGTACACACCACGCCTGGCTCATATTCCCTTTCAGTAATAAAGACTAGTCTCATTAAAATGATACGCAACCTAGTAGGACTTTTCATCACACAGGAAACAGCTCTTTCATTTGCATCTGGAGTTGCCTACAAAGGCTCCTATGAAATACCATGCTCCCACATTCATCAACCAACTACATGTCACACTAAACAAAGGTCCTTCTTTACATTTCTATCTTCTTCCTTGAATTTTCTTATGTCTCTGTTCCCTTTTATTGCTAAAGCTTTTCCTTAACTGTAAGAATATTTGCACGACCGGGTGGAATGGTACACAACATTCAGAAGGCAGAGGCAAGAAGCCAAGGTCATCTTTTCAGCTACACAACAACCTCAAGACCAGCTTGGCCTTACGAGATCCTGTCTCAAAGACCAACAAACAAAATATGGGGGTGGGGGAGAGTGAGACAGGGGACAGGACTGCAGTGAAATCTCACAAGAGGCAGCCTGAAGTAGAACCTCCTCCATAGTGACATCATTCCTCTACAGGCTAAACCACGCTGAAGAAATGCGTAGAGCACAGAACAGACTGTTCACTCGGCCAGCACAGAAGAGAGAATGCCCAAAGAACCAGAGGCAATGAGAACATTTACTTATCACTAAGCAGATGGGTCAGCGGGGACTCGGGCAGTGCTCTGGAGATATCTAGTATATTAGGAATGTCCTGAGGGCTCCCAAGTTCCAGGGTCCACTCCTTTGGGACAGTGAGGCAGGACTGTGTGCCCGCCAGTTCCAGAGGACGCTGAGATGTCTCAGACATCGATGTCTGCTAGGAAACACAAAGACATTTGCCTCTGCACGCGCCTAGGCCAGAGCAAAGGGGCCTAAGTCCTCCAATGCTGATCTCCTCCTGGAGTCTGGTGAAGGAAGGGACCCCAACAATGATTCCTCCCCTCTATGTTCAGCCTCTTCCAGGAGACCTAGAGGACCCACACTGGCAAGCCTGCTCCAGACTCCAGCCCAACCAGTTTGACAGGAGAGAAGAAAGCACTCACTGAGGGGCCAGGAGCCACAAGGCGGTACACTCGGTTTGGGTACAAGAATGGAAACCATCGAACTGAGGGGCCGAGGAAGATGAGGGAGACCTGAGAGGAAGGACAGCACGGCACTGAGTCCCAGTGTGGAACCCAGGGCGGCAAGGCTGGGCCCAGGGTACCTGGAGCCCCGGTTTACCTTCTGATCCTTGTTGTCAACTCCTAGAGACTCAGGTGGGCCCCATCCAGACCCTTCCTTCCTCTGTGTGCCACAAAGCCAAGTTCCTGACACGCAAAAACTCAGGGTGGGCTTTGGAGGCTGTGAGCTGGCTCCCGGAAGGACACAAAAATTACGTTTCATGAGGGCTTCCTTGTGGGACACCAAAAATAGCCGGCTCTGTCCAACATGGGGCCCCTCTGGGCAGGAGGGGTCTGTCTGAGGGGACTCTGAACCAAAGGTGGCTCTGGGCACAGGCAGGATCAGTGCGTCAGCCAGGAAGAACTGGACATAGACTCTGTTGAAAGAGACAGGCCTTCTGCAGTGCAGGAACTGAGTGCTTTGTACCGCAAGTCCCCACAGACCATGTTCTTCCTTGCCCTCAGACCCAGGAGAACATGGGCCGTCCCAGGGCTGACCTGGCCTGCTTCTTCTGGATGAAGTCTTTCATGTCCAGCTCCTTCCAGGAAGGGAAGCTGCTCCTGACTTCTCTCTCTACCACCAGCTGGAACTTCTCTACCCGCACCAGGCAGCCTAGATGAAGAAAGTTTTCTATCTTAGCAAGAAAATAGCTGTGGGGAAAGCAGTGAAGCAGGGCACCCAGCAGGTCTGTGTCCATCCCAACCCCGAGCCAACGCCCTCTTCTGAACTGAAGTCTGCATGTGATCGGCCCAGCCCCTACTCAGCTACACCAAGCAGAACCCATTCCACATGCTCGTGCGATCCTGCCCCTGGCTCCAGGGGATAAAAGGCCTTTGCTACTATTTCCCCAAACCTCAAACGCGCCCTTTTCTGAATCTAACAAGTTTTCCCCTCTAAGGTTTCCCGTTCTTGTTTGTTTGTTTTTGGAGTTAGTTTCTATTTTATAGCTCTGGTTGTCCTGGAACTTGCTATATAGGTCAGGCTGACTTTGAACTCAGAGTCCCATCTGCCTCTGCTGGGATTAAAGGCAAGAGCCACCATGCCAAGCTCCTCTTTATGAATCCCAACATGTCAAATAAGACCAGTGTTCTTCCAAATTATGAATGTAGGAAACAGAAAGGTGCAAGTTTAAAAGCTATGTAGGAGAGATGGATGCTGGGAAGTGTGGCTCTGGCTCCTGCTGTCTCCATTAATCCCAGCCTCTCAAACTTCTCCACATCATTAACAAACCTCAGCAGATGCCTCCTCTTGGCTGCCTGCACCCCAAGAACCCCACCCCACCCCCCCTTTCCATCTCTCAGCTTCACACCTATGAGCTTTGGGTCAGTGAGGGGCTGTGAAGTCTCAGACAAGGGCATGCAGGGCACTGAACCACTCAGGTCCCGCAGCTGCAGGAAGCCTTTATGAGACGAAGCCACCAGCACCCCAAGGAGAACCTGCAGGGAAAGAAGGACAAATTATTAAATAGTTATTAAAGAAGTGAAAGGCTGGGGTTAGCCCAGTGCTTGGGAGGCAGAGGGGCTGCTCCAAGTCATGAGTTCCAAGACAGCCAGGGCCCACAGTGAGACCCTGTCTCAAAATAAAAATAAAATATAATTTCACTGAGCATCTACCACGTGTCACGTGCTGTTTTAAACATTAGCACTAACAAAGACAAGCACTCATATATACAGCAATAAGAACTAAACTGCACAATTGAGCATGGTCGTACATGCTTATAGTCCCAGTAGTCAGGAAGCTGAGGTAGGAAGATAGCCAGGAGTTTGAGTCCAGCCTGGGCTACACAGCAAGGCTGCCTCAGGAGGAAAAAAAAAAAAAAAAAAAAAAGCACTAAACAGAAAGCAAGCAACGCAAAACCCACCAGAATTCTATATTCCAAGCTATAGGGAGTTTGTTTTATTACATTTGGGGGTGTCAGTGGTCTTCTTTCACCAGGTAGATTCTGGGGATCAAACTCATTTGACATCAAGAACCTTTATCCTAGAGATCTTGCTGACTCTGTTTTTGTTTTTGAAGCAGGGTCTCACCGTGTAACTCTGGCTAGCTTGAAACTGTGCAACCTGTGTAGCCTGAAACACAGGAGGGTTTTTGTCTGTTGTTTTGAGACAGGGTGTCACTGTGCAGTCAGGCCAGCCTACCTCATCCACTCATCTCTCCCCTCCTATGCAGCAGGACTAAGGGTGTGCAGCACCACACCTTACCCAAGGGGCAAGAACAGACACTGCAGTCTAATTAGAAAGCCAGCATAGTCAAGTGACAAAAACAAAGAAATAAAAGCAACAAACACAAGTGAGCTCAACAAGGAAGTGGCGATGAAGACATGAGACGCAGTCCCCAGCCTTCTAAATTCCCTACCTGCGCTGGCTGGAACACACAGGAAGGCAGGCAGAGCCAGGACCAGGCTAGGTGGCGATTCAGCTGGCTGCTGGTCATGTGTGCAGCTTCTGGGAGAGGCAGAAGGGCCTTTGGGTCAAAGGCCGCCCAAGCCCTAAGCTGCCCTTCCTTTGCCAGGTCTAATAACGTAGGGAAAGAGTAGGAAGTCTGCAGCTGAGCATACTGTTGGGGAGAAAGTAATAATCAGATTGTGTCCCCTGTGCCAGACATCCACAAGCAACAGTGCTGCTACCAATCTCTCCCCACACTCTCATACTTTCTGATGGGGACAGTTATGTGGCTCTTCCAGGATCTCACTGTGTGCATTCCGAACGGGGCTGACAGGTGAAATGAGAACGTCCCAGGAGGGAGCCAGGAGCTGCAGTGCCAAGCTGGGGTTCCCAGGAGAGGAGTGCTTCAGGAACTGGTGGTACCCCAACACATAGGGACACAGCCTTGGCCAGGGAGAGAAGGACAGTCATTTCCCCAGGACCTGTCCCTCCCAGGATCCTGCTTCCCCTGCCGAGACACGCCATCCTTCCACTCCCCTCTCCACCCTCCTCACTTGTGGGCCAGCTCCTTCAGCGTCTTGATAGCCCACAAGTATAAGGGGAGTCCTAACTGACATTCCCACACGAGTTGCTTATACAGGGAGGCACCATGAACTTGGTAGGATGGCAAAGCCTCAGGCTTAAGACGAGAAAAGCTTCGAAAACGAATGGTTCCGTGCAGACAGAGTGCTAGCACAGGTTTTCTTGTTCCTCCACCCACCGCCTGGAGGAGATGGACATCTCGGAGCTGTTGGCAAACAGAAAAGCAGAGATGAGCAGAGTGTGGCACACGCCTGTGAACCCCAGCACTTGGAGGCTGAGGCTACACAGAAGCTTAAAGCCAGCTGGAGCTACTGAAACCTAAATAAAGGACTTGATATGCCTGGTGGTGGTGGCGCACACCTTTAATCCCAGCACTTGGAAAGTGGAGGCAGGTCGACCTCTGAGTTCAAGGCCAGCCGGGTTTATGTAGTGAGTTCCAGGACAGCCAGGGCTACACATACCTACAATTCCAGAACTCCAGAGCAGAGGCAGAACCTCTTTGTGAGGTTCAGCCTAGCTTGTTTTTACACAGTAAGTTTCAGACCAGCCAGGGCAACATAGTAAGACCCTGACTCAAAACAAAGAAGACATAAAACTACCCAAGAGCTAGAGCGGTGGCTCAGCAGTTAAAAGTACTACTCTCACAAAGAACCCAAGTTCAGTTCCTAACGCCCACTATGGGTGGCTCAAAGCCACCTAAACTTTAGTGGGGATTTGATGGCCTCTCCTGGCCTCTGCAGGAAATGGTATTCGTGCACAAGTACTACCCCCACCCACACAGATACATACACACAATTAAAAACTAAAAGTAAACCTTAAATAAACAAACAAGCAAGCAAAAAGCAAAGCAAGAACAGAGGTAAGACCCCCAATTTAACCTCATGCAGAGGTGGCTATTGCTCCACACCCTATATTCCAAGAGAAGCTAATATCCCCCAATGTTGCCTACCCCACTTTCTATCAAAACTCATTCTCGACAAGTGGTGGTGACAAGTGCTTTTGATCCCAGCACTCAGGAGGCAGAGACAGGCAGAGCTTGTGAGTTTGAGGCCAGCCTGTCTACAGAGCTAGTTCCAGGACAGGCTCCAAAGCTACAGAATAACCCTGCCTCGAAACTAAACCAATCAACAACAACAAAGCCCTCACCCTCTCTGAGGTTCATCTCCTATGGACTGTAGGTCTGATATCTGACATACCTCCAGATGGACCCCTGGTCGAATCGCCCGCCTGAGGCCATGGATCTGCTGATATGCGAGGCAGAGTATCAGCTGCTTATCTAGCATGTAGAGGCCAGCAGACTCGTTCAACACATCAGTGACTGTTCCCTGTATAGAGCACAGAGGTCCTTGTGGAGGCTCACATTGCCTATGCCTCGATCCTCAGGACCAGTTCCTTTCACTTACCAAATAGTGTAAGACTTTGGAATCCCGGACAAGACCTTGCCCACTACTGTCATTGGAGTTTGTGGGTTGGGGAAGTGGTGTAAGGTCAGCTTCCAAGAACAATATGTCAAGTTCCAGCTCCTGCACATACTCTGGTCTCAGGGGCATCAGATCCGAAGATGGGGTGGTTGTCCAAATGTACCAGTGGTGACCTTGGGTCTTGGTTACCCGCAATTTTGTCAGCACATAGGCCCTACCAGGCCGAAGGACTCGGTGCCACACCATCTGGTCAGGAATCTGGCTTACAAGGAATGAAGTAAATTATGCATGAGGCAGCAGCCCCCAATGCCGCTCTTCTGCCAAAGGCCCTTCCCATCACAGTTTGTTCCAAAGACCTTGATTCTCTTTTTCTTTTTTTAAAGGTTTTTGTTTCTTTATTATGTATACAGTGTTCTGCCTGCGTGTATTCCAGAAGAGGGCATCAGACACCACTATAGATGGTTGTGAACCACCATGTGGTTGCTGGGAATTGAACTCAGGACCTGTGGAAGAGCAACCAGTGCTCTTATCCACTGATCCATCTCTCCAGACCCCCTTGATTCTTCTCTTACCTCTTCATCATCTGCTTATTTATTTGGTTGGGATTTTGTTGTTTTGTTTCCGACAAGGTCTCATACAGTCCAGGCTGGCCTCAAACTTACTATGTAGACAAGATTAGCATTGAGCTCTTACTATTTTAAGCCACTGAACTTTAAGGATTTCTTAACAGTTAACAGAAAATGCCACATATTTCTTAACCCTTTCATAAAGATACAAATCATCCCTAAAATTTCCTCCAAAACTGATAAATATTCCATCAAGAAAATTATACTTTTCAATACATCTTCTCTCATCACAGAGCATACAAACCAAACACTCATACTGTGCAACTTGGATTCTGTCTCAAAAATTTTAAAATAATAAACAAACAAACAAACAAACAAATAAATAAAAAGGCAAAGCTGGGGACACAGCTCAATGGTCGAGTTCCTGCCTCCTAAGCACAAAGCCCTAGATTCAAACCTCAACAGAACACATTAATTAACTTAGATCCACAACTTGTCCATACTTTAGAAGAGCCAGCTCCAGTTTAACTACCTCATGGTGCTATGCTCCACAAAGCAAACTGAAACGAGTCTGTTATAGCACCTGCAGCCCACACCGTGCACATGCAGCTTCACTGTCTGCACTGCTGCATTACATTGCCGTGTTGCCTGGCATTCTGTGCTTGTGATGCTGCAATATTTAAAACACCTAGACAATTAGAAAAACGTTTAATGACAGGCAAAGATGGTTCACTCACATGCTACTGTGTGTCCAGAGAGAAATTTCTGAATTGTACTTAAATTTCTTCAAACTGCAAAGCAGGGTGACTGTAATCTTCAGGTAGATTATAGTCTTACAGTAGGTCCTAGATGGTTTTTATTTGTTGGTTGGTTGATTTTGGTAAGTTATTGTTTTGGTTTTGAGACAGGGCCACACTCTGTAGCCCAGGCTGGCCTCAAATTCATGAAAATATTCCTGTGTCAGTTTCCCAAGTGCTGGGATTACAGACATTAGCAACCACACCTGGCTTCCAAGCATTATTTTGTTGCTGTTTACAAATGTCTCAAGATTGCTATGTAGCTGAGGCTGGCCTTCAACCCTCTAGTCCTCCTACTTCTACTTCCTGAGGCTTAGACACCATGCCTGATTTTTACTTTTTTGTTGTTGTTTCTTTTGACAGGGTTTCTCTGTGTAGCAGCCCTGGCTGTCCTGGAACTCACTCTGTAGACCAGGCTGGCCTCGAACTCACAGAGATCTGCCAGCCTCTGCCTCCCAAGGCGTGCACCACCACACCACACTTATATTTTTATGTATGTATGCACTCAAGTACACATGTAGAGGTCAGAGAACAACTCGCAGGAATTGTACTTGGGCCCGGTCATGTGGACATCAAAAATAATCTCAGGCGGTCATTTCTCAGAAAGCCTCTTACCTTTTGAGGCAGGTCTCTCACTGGCCTGCAACTTCACAAAAAGGCTAGGCTAGCTGGCTAGCATGTTCTAGGGCTCTGCCCACCTCTACTTCCCACTCCACCATCCATGGGATTACAGGCCATGCACCTGTGGCCAGCTTCTTACACTAGGATCAAACTCATGCTAGCAGGGGAAAGTGCTTAGTGAGCCATCACCTCAGCTGCTTCTGTCTTTTTTCTTTCCCATCACCCTTTCTTTGCCTGCCTTTAGACCCCTTCCTTCTTTCTCAGTTCCTACTTTAGTATCACATGTATGAATCCAGGTACTACACTCGGGAAACGTGAGGTTTGTCCTTCTGCGGCTGGCTTACTCCCTGCGCTGTGTGGCTCTCCCTATGTAGTTCTCTTGCTCTGATTCCCCTTCTACTCCCATGTGCCTGACTTCACGCTGGTCCTCACCTGTACAATGATGGACACCTGGCTGCCAGCTTGGCCGTCGGCTTCGGTTAATTCACCAAGTGTCGCAATGAAGTACCTTTTGTTCTGAGTTGTCACCAGGGCACTCACACGGACCAGCTTCCCAGCCAGATTGGGCTCCTTTACTTTGTGCTTCTTTCTAAGGAAAGCAGAAGAAAAAAGACATTTTCATTTCTCTCCTTTCCTCCATGCAAGTCTTCCCTTCCACTGTAAAGAACAATTTCCTAGCAAAGTGAAATGTCCATAATTTAAAGTGTTTATCTAAAAACTTTCCAACCTTCCTTTGCCCTTAGACAAGGCGACAAGGTCTATTTTCTTGGGAACCAGAGGTGGCTCTGCTGGAGAAAGATGCTTTCTGCCAAGGATGGGGTCTGGATTTGATCCCTGAGGACCACATGGTGGAAGAACCATCTCCCACAATTGTTCTCTGATGTCTGTGTAATTGTATGCTATAATGGGACGTACACACAAACAGAGAGAGAGAGAGAGAGAGAGAGAGAGAGAGAGAGAGAGAGAGAGAGAGAGAGAGGAGGGAGGGAGGGAGGGAGGGAGGGGGGGGGAAGGGAGGAAGAGAGGGGGGGGAAGGGAGAGAGAGAGAGAGAGAGAGAGAGAGAGAGAATTCTCTTGGAGACCAAGGAGATAGCACTTGTCTAAATTCTAAACACAAGTTCTATTCCTAGAACCAACTTAAAAAAAAAAAAAAACAAAACAAAACTCCAAAACAATACAGAGAAACCCTATCTCAAAAAATCAAAACAAAACAAAAACTTAACAGTGTTTTGGCATAATCCTTGTGGTGGGAGATGGAGACAGGTGGGGATAAGTGGTCAGCCAGCCTAACTTACTTACAGTCCAATTGGAGACACCATCTCAAAAACTAAAAAGGCTGACAGTGTCTGAGGAATGACACTTGAGGCTGTCCTCTGGCCAACGCAGGCATGCGTGTACACACATACACAAAAAGAATTTTTTTTCCTTTTAAAAAATTGTTTTATGTGCACGGATGTTTGTGTGTGCCTGGCACACAGAGAGGCCAAAAATCGGTGCTGGATCCCCTTGAACTGGAAATACTGATGGCTGTGAACCATGACAGTGCCAGGGATCAAACTCAAGTCACCTGACAGAGCAGAGAGTGTTCTTAACCACTGAGCCATCTCCCCAACCTATTTTTTTTCCCCATCTTTTGAGGAAGGGACTCACAATGTAGCCCTGGAACTCACTTCTTAGGCTACATAGCCTTCCTGCTTCAGTGTCTGAATGCTGGGATTATAGAGGCAAGCCCCAACCGGTTCAGGCCCTTCCTCATAACTTTCGTGATATTCAAAACCCCACCGTTCCCTTGCTCCATCTACCAGCCACATTACTGTCAAAATGTCTCTTTCTCCCCGTACCACCACCCTCCCGGCCTGGCAGTTCCTTTCCTCCTAAGAGTGGGAAGTTACCTGTGTCTGAGCAAGCGGGATGCCTTTTCTGGGTAGAGGACGGGGACAGGTGTGGGAGGGCCAGGACTGACAGCCAAGGGAAGTACTGGAACTGGTGTACCCCACAGCTCCAGGTGCCCTTCCCCCAAGGAATTCTTCTTGGCGGGAGGGAGGTAACTCCAACTGGGGAACAGGAAGAGATGGCCCAACCAGGAAAGGTCTAGATCTATAAGCTAGAAAAGATCAAAGCCGCAGGTTAGCAAGGACCTTAGCATGCACTCTACCATAGTGGAGGCAGCTGGTCCCCCTGCTCTCACCTCACAGCCCAGGGTTCCAGTGTTATCTCTCACATACAGGCTTCCACACCTGCCCTCTGGCTCCAAATCCCCAGGCAGGTCTATTAGTGTCCCTAAAAGTAAGAGCTGCTGTCGGGGCAGGACACTGGCCCCTGGCCCAGCTCCTTGGGACCAAGCCTGGAAAGCATTACTGCTCCAGGACAAGTGGCTGCAGCATGGGAGATGGTGGTGGCTCTTGAGATTCTGGACCGAGACAAAGCTGTAAAGTAAAGAAAGAAGTTCGCAAATCAGTTACGTCTAACATACTCTCGACCTTGACAAACACCTAAGAGCCTAAAGAGGGGCTGAACACGGACTAGGAGATGTTTGCCAAACAAGAGCCTATGAAATCAAGGATGGCGCCTGGATCTCAAGGTTGAGCAATGACGCTAAGGGAAATGGGAAGAAAGTCTGTGATGTAATAGCTCTATAACAAGGGATCAAGAGACATGAAGTCTGCGAGCAGTCTGAGGAATAAGCATGCATGGAAAACACTGAAGATTCCACAAACGGGCTGAAGCAATGGCTCTGTAGTTGAGAGCACTTGTCTACAGCCAGGCAGTGGTGGTGCACACCTTTAATCCCAGTACTCAGGAGGTAGAGACAAGTGGATCTTTGAATTCCAGGCTAACCTGGTCCACATAGCAAGTCCCAGGACAGCTGGAGCTACACAAAGAAACCTAAACCCTGACTCAAAAAGCAAAGCAAAACAAACAAACAAACAAACAAATATCACAGTCCGTCCCTCCAGAGGACCTAGGTTCGATTCCCAGCATCCACATAGCAGCTCACAACTGTGTGTAACTGCAGTCCCAGGGCACCTGATGCCGTCTTCTGGTCTCCATGGTTACCAAGCATACATGTGGAGGAGGGACATACATGCAGGCAAAATACCCATTTACTACATAAAATAAATCTAATTTAAAAAGATACAGAGGTATGCTGTTGTACAAATAAGGGGGTACTATTCTACTGAGAACAATATGCAAATAGATACTGAGCTTGTAGGAACAGTGTCTCCCTTCAGGTTGGGGAAGACTTTGGAAGGGAGAATAATCAAATGAGAACAGACATATTAGGAGACTTCATTAATCTTCTTTACATCTTACCAAAAAGACAAACAGGACAAAACGCTGTGCGTTTTTCAGGGTAGGCAGTAAGCACATGGCTATACGGGATACTGTTACATATTCACATCACTTTCTTCGTCCTCTCTCCTCCTCTATACACAAGCTATATACAAAGCTTAAGCCAAGTTAGGAGGACTTTAGGGAAAAAGCTGAATGAATAGGAAAACTCTGCAGATGAGGGTGTGTTTAGGCTACCTGCTTTTCCACACATCCTTCCTTCCCTCTCAACACTAAATCCAACCACCCACCTCACCCTACCTGTAGTCGAGGGGCAGTGTAAAGTTCTGGTTCTCCCTCTGGGACCGCCACGTTTTCTTCACACAATCAATCACTGACTGAGTCAACTGTTTATCAGGCTCCTCACCAGCAGGAGAAAGGGTCTCTTGGATGAAGGTCTGGGCAGCCTCCAGCCAGGCTCGCTCCTGAGGAAAGTGAATCTAGTTAAAATATCTAACTTCATGACCATCCTGCCCATCAAAGGATTTTTGAAGAATAAATCCACAGAATAGGAGCTGGAGAGGTGGCTCAGAGGTTAAGAGCACTGACTGACTGCTCTTCCAGAGGTCCTGAGTTCAATTCCCAGCCACACACATCTGTGAGGAGATCTGGTGCCTTCCTCTGTCATGCAGCCACACATGGAGACATAATGCATTGGAGGGAGAGGTAGGCAAATTTCTGTGTTCAAGGCCAGTCTGGTTTATAGAGTTAGTTCCAGGACATAGGGACATAGAGAAACCCTGTCTTGAAAAACCAAAATAAATAAACAAAAATATGATCTCACGGAGACTGTGATAGCACAATTTCAAACCAAATGAAACTCCAACAAGAAGTGGGGAAGTTGGGGGGGGGGGAATCCCACGCCTAACCAAGAAGCTATTTGCAAGTGATAACTGTTGGGAGAAGGAAAATCCATTTTCTCCAATGGAGTAACATCAGGTATATTAAACACACTCTATCACACTCTGAATTGGTTGCCCAACACAAAACAGACTGTGGTTTTGTCTGTTTTATTTTTTAGGTTTGACTTTTTTATGTGGATTTGTGTCTTTATAATTTTCCAGGACAGAGAATATGAAATTGAGTGGGTAGGATCTAGGAGGGGTTGACAGAGGGAAAAGAATAAGGTAAAAAGAAAATTTGCATGAAAAAATTTTAGATCTATATATAAAAAAATCACATTACTGCTGTTAATATGTGAATGTCTAATAGGACATATGCAAAGGGTAATTTATTTACTTACATTAAAATGCGTGTTTATTTTACATGTATGATGTTTTGCCTGTGTGCATGACTGGTGATAACTTTTGAAGGGAGAATCAGATCAGAATAGACATTCCATCTCCTGGAACTGGAGTTAAGGATGGGTGTGAACCAGGAGCCAGAAACTGAAGCTGTGTCCTCTGGAAGAACACCCAGTACTCTTAACTGCTGAGCCATCTCTCCAGCCCCTGGTTTTTTGAGGCAAGGTCTTGCTATATAACCCTACTCAGTTTAATCCCTATTCTGTCTGTCCAGCTAGTTCTAACCATCACAGATCCAACTCTGGTTAGCGTTCCACACTCAGCACTTCCTTAGTGCCTTGGAAAACCATTTCCTATGTTCTAAATTATTTCAGCCTTTTTTTTTTTTTCCAAGACAGCGTTTCTCAGTGTAGCCTTTCTGTTCTGGAACTCACTTTGTAGACCAGGCTGGCCTCAAACTCACTGAGATCTTCCTGCTTCTACCTCCCAAATGCTGGGCTTAAAAGTGTGCACTCCCCTTTCCCAGGTTTATTTCATCATTCTTATGGACAGTCCTACTGTAAGGATTCAGGCATTATGCTGGCCTGCCCCTGTCATCTGGCAGAATGCACTCAGGCAGTGCTCTGGTCAGCCCAGGGTTCCATGGTTTTGTAGTGTGCACTCAGGTGTAAAGGACACCTTTAAAAGACAGACCCCGGCCCACTTACGATCTCTCTTTGCTTTCTTTGCTCCTTGCTGTATTTCTGGCTCTTCTCCTCTGCGCTCTCTCTCTCTCTCTCTCTGTCTCTCTCTCTCTCTCTCTCTGTCTCTCTGTCTCTCTCTCTCTCTGTCTCTCTCTCTGTCTGTCTCTCTCTCTGTCTCTCTGTCTCTCTCTCTCTCTCCCTCTCTCTCTCTCTCTCTCTCCTCTTCTCTTCTGTTCCTGGTGCCTCTGTCTCTTTTCCCTTCCCCCCCTCACTTCCCTTTCTAAATACACTCACTTAAGCTCTGTCTGCCTGGCCTGTTATTTCCGCCCCCCTCGGTCACGGTCACCCTCCCCTGCTATGGAACCCACTATGCTCTCCCACTGGTCCCTTACTTTGGAACCCCCAGGAGGGAAATCACCCCACCCCCTTCTTCACTTTTCTCCTATAACCTACAACGTATAACATTAACAAAGGAACAACACCTACTGTCTTTGCATCCATGTACAGAGCTTTTGACAGTGCACCAATCCATTATCCAGATATTCTCGATCAACGTAATCAAATATTAGAAGTGTACTGTTTTCTCGGAGTTTTGAGGGGTTTTTTTTTTTTTTTTTTTTTTTGTTAATAATTCTCTAATGTTCTGTTCATTGCTTGATATACTGAAAACCTTTGTTTCTCAAAGTACACTGTTTCAAAGTGAAATCAAGTTTGGTTTTATTTATTTATACACTTCAGTATTTTTTTGAGACAGATTTCTCTGTGTAACAGCCTCGACTATCTTGGAACTCGATAAGTAAACCAGGGGGATTAAAGGCATGTGCCACCACTGCCTGGCTAAATTTGCATTTAAAAAACAAACAAAAAAGTAGGGAAGTACGGTGTCACTCCCCTTTAATCCCAACAGATGGATCTCTGGGAGTTCAAGGCCAGCCCAGTCTACTGAGTGAATTGCAGGACAGTCAGGGCAAAGTAGAGAGACTCTGTCCCCCATACACCACACTACTTTTAAAAAGGCCAAGAGTATGAGTTTCTTGACCAGCAGGACAGGACTCTGCTGGTAATGAGGAGCTAGTCCTAACTCCTGCAGAGCTAACCAAAAGGCAGAAACAGACCTTTTAAACAAATTCACTTGAGCAATGGTATCAACTCAAGGCCAGCCTGGGCTACATAGTGAATTTTGAGGCCAGCCTGTTACATAGGGGGAATTTTGTTTTGTTTTGCTTTTTTGATGTTGTTTATTCAAGGCAGAAAGGCAAACCAGAGACACGTATTAAATCAAATGAAGCAGAGATTCATTGAATCTCATTCATTGAATGAGCTCTGAGATTCCTTTTGAATAATGTAAGCTTAAAACTACACTTTACCCTTAAATGCTTCAATTGCCCGGCTTTTTTGCTGTATTTTTTGAAACTGACCTGTCCCAACCACCACACCTGGCTGCAGTGCCTACCTTGATTGAACAGCCTCTGAAAGATGATTTGCTCTATCCTGGTCCTATCCCTCTGCCCATCACAGCCTACATTTGCTCTCCTCACAGCCTCTCCAGCACTAAGCTATGTGCACTGAGCCGACAGCTAGCCTGAATCCTTGACTCATTCCTCATCCAGTCCATGAGATTCTATGGCCTTATTCTTTTTTGTTTGTTCACTGAGACAGCGTTTCTCTACACGGCCCTGGCTGTCATTGAACTCCCTCCGTAAACTGACCTTGAACTCACAGAAACCCTGTGCCTCTGCCTCTCTTGTTTTTCTTCACCTCTGATACCCAGCACTGCTACCATGGATGAAGCCACCACTGCCTCTGCATTTCAACCTTCCTCTTTCTTAGCTCAACTGCCCATACCAAGGCTTCAGTAAACCCAGATCTCACCCATCAGTCCCTTGTCCAAGCCAACAGGCCCACAAGTCAGAGTGGTCATATGGGAGGCTGAGGCTTGTCAGCCTACATAGCAAGTGCCACCGCTATGTGATGTTAACATGACATCAGCTTAAAAACCCCAAGTGAAGGGACACTAGTCCACCTGAGCATGTGCTCTGGCAAGCCTTGCCCTTCCCCCCATTCCCTCTGCCTTGCTAAAACCCATTAGATTACATTCCTAATGCTAGTCACCAAAGTCTGTCCTCTTATTTGGCCACTTCCTCCTCCTGACACTGACTACCAAGGTCCAGTTATCGAAATATTAAAGTCCAGTAATCAGAAACTCCTTTGGCTCACCTAATTAATATACCCAATTAAAACTAAACACCTTATCCTCACACGGGGTTTCCCATTTTACCTTTATTAACCGCCTATGGGCCACATCTGTCTCCTCTCTGTCCTGAGGCAGTCCCCCTTCTTCACCTGACCTCTATCTCCTTTTCCACCGCATCCCAGCACATTCTAACACAGACCTCCCCTTCTTCTCCACTTAAAAATGACACCTGCTGGGTTGGAGCGATGGCTCAGTGGTTAAGAGCACCAGCTGCCTTTCCAGGGGACCTAGGTTCAATTTCCAACACCCATGTGGCAGCTCACAACTGTAACTCCAGTTCCAAGGAATCCGACACCCTCACATAGATACAATGCATGGGGAAAAAAATTTAAAAAATTACACCTGTAAGTTCATTTGCTGGTGTTTTTCTGCCTGAGTCAGAAAGCAGTCGCTTTAACTTATCTTTCTCACTTTGTAAAGGCTCTCTCTGGTGGTGTGGTCTGTGCCTAACCCAGGTCCGGGAGGTCTCCAACAACTACCAAGAAAGTGACTGCTCAGCAAGACAAGACAATTCGCTATTCCTTCTGACCCCTCCACCTCCGCTCAGTGGAATTTAGTTTTTCAAAAGACATCTGCTCTGACTCTTGCTTGTCAACATGACTCTACTGTCTAGCAACGGTGCCCTTCCGACGCTTTCCCGCCTAGCTAACCCCTGCACGAACCCCAAGAGTGGGAGGTTACTCCTTCACCATCCAGATACGTCAGGGGGCTCCTGTAGCTACACACAGCCCCACAACCTGCCGCTCGTCTCCCAGAGATTAAACCTTCGAGAGTGGGTGGGCGAAGAAGTGTTCCGGGCTCAGACGGAGGTGGAACAAACGGCCTGAAAAGCCCTTGCTTCCCGGGCCGCGACCACAGACAGTAGGTGGAAGAACAGGAAAAAAAAAAGGAATCAAGAACAAGTTGGAAAAACAAAAATAAAAAACCCAGGAGAATCACACAGACAGCACTCACGGAAGAAGATGCCTGTGCTCCGCAAGCATCCATGATGAGCCAAACCCCTACCCTGAAGAACGCGGGAAGGCTGGGCGTAAGGGATCACGGGAGGGAACTTGTGACGTCATGGAGCAGCCTCGGTTCCTCCCAGCATCCGCCTGCTGTGGGCCCCGCCCCGCCCCCGGCCCCGCCCCGCCCCGCCTCTTTGCCTGGAATTCATCCCAAAGAGCACACTGATCTTAAATTTGTAAGGATCCTTCTGTTTCTGCGTCCTAACAGCGGGAATTATGAATGTGCGTCACCAGGCCTGGCCTGCTGCTTCCTTGCTATAGTGACGGCGCGTCGGGCTTCCCCTAGGGTTTCATGAGGAGTGGGGCGGGAGAGCACTGGAACGCACAATCCACTTTGCTCATAACATCTTGCAGTCTCCCTAATTTTACCAAGCAGAGAAGTGTGCGTCTTAAAAGTAGCTCTGGCTGGATGGGGTGGCGCAGGCCTTTAACCCCAGGACTTGGAGGGCAAAAGCAGACAGTCGTATCTTTGTGATTTCGAGGCCAGTCTGGTCTTCAGAGCGAGTTCCAGGACAGCTAAGGCTGTTACACAGAGAAACCTTGTCTCGAAAACAAAACAAAAACAAACGAACAAAAAGTAGCCACAGACTGGACCGAGTATCACCCACTTTTAATCTCAGCAGTCCTGGTGCATAGGCAGGGAAATTTGAGTTTCAGCATACCCTACATAGTGAGTTCCAAGCCAGTCAGAACTACGAAGTAATACAGAAAAATAAAATTAAAAAATGCAGCAGTCACGGGATAACATTGATATGTGTGCTGTGCACTTAACTCGCTGATGTATTCAGCTCTTTACCTTACCTGTCAGCTCCAACTCGATTCTTTTTTTTTTTTTTTTTTTTTTTATTTATTTTTATTCTTATGCCTAGAACTGTGCTTGTTGCTAAAGAACGTGGTGAAAAATGTCTGGCTCAATTAATGAGAGCTTTAGCTTTTCCTAATTCAATCAGTCAGTCAAGCCACAGCTCAGTCATTACTGGTGGAGTAAACAGAATTCATTTATGTGCCAGGCACTGTTTTAGGCTCTGGATGTATGCACTGAAGAATACAAAAATCCCTCCTTGTTCTAAGACAAGGAGATAGACAGGGGCAGAAGGGCAAATATACATATACATAGGATGTTAGTAATACGGGGGGGAAAAAAAAGCAAAGCCAGGGAATTGTTTGAGTCAAAGCCTTTAAAGCCTTTATCTGGCTTCCAAGGGCATCTGCACACATGTGTGTGGTACACATACATGTATGCAGGCAAAAGATTCATACACATAAAAAGAAAGGAAGAAACTGAAAAGCCAGGTGTGCTTTTGCTTGTAAACACAGCATTCAGAGGCAGAGGTAGGAGGATCTTCATATCATCATGAGTTAATTGCCAGCCTGGACAGCATTAAAAAACAAACAAAGCCCAAAGTATTAAACCATCAAATTACTGTATCCCTTCATTCAACTGCATTTTTTAAACAATTCCTTATTTCAGGAAAATGCACTGATGTAGTGATGAAAGGGGAGTTGTAGCCAAGATAGTCTCTACTGTTTAAGGAGTGCATTTGTTACTTTTGTTATTCCTGAAGTTCAAAGTAACTAAAGGGAAGAAAGACCCAGGAGATTCTTAAGGAAGAAAAAAATGAAACAGTAAACAAAAATCTAGTATCCAGTAAAAACCAAAATGGAGCTACCTAGGTCAAAGACTAGCACTGCCTTCAATAGCAAGTTTTCAAGGTTTTTGTTACTTTTTGAAACAGGTCTTTGGTCATATAGCCCCTTATCCATCCTTGAATTTGTGGCCAGAGGTGACCTGAAACTCCTGATCTTCCTGTCTCCTGTCTCTGCTTCCCAAGGGCTGACATTACAGGTGTGTATCACAGCCTAACAAGTGCTTTTTCTTCCTTCTTTTCTTTTTTATTTTCTTTCTCTTTCTTCCATCCCCCCCCCTTTGGAGACAGGGTTTCTCTCTGTGTAGTCCTGGAACTCTCTGTAAACCAGGTTGGCCTCTCACAGATCCTACCTGCCTCTGCCTCTGCCTCCCAAGTAAGTGCTGGGATTAAAGGTGTGTGCCATCACTCTCTTGCTGTTCCTACCTTATAAAATAAATTTTTAGAGCCAGCGTAGTGTTACCTACCTGTAGATTCACTTACTTAGGGGGTTGATGCCGAAGAATGAGCCCAGTAGTTCAAGGACAGTTTGAGCAACACAGTTAAACCTCTGTCTCAGAATAACACCCAGGTGTGTTGGTAATCAACACTTGGGAGGTGGAGGCAGGAGAGTCAGGAATTCAATGTCAGCCTGGGTTACAAGACACCCTGTGTCAAACAAAAATCACAGAAACATTGAACGAAAACTGAATGTTTTTTCCCAATTATTTCCCATATTATGCCACAGATACATATTTTTTTTCTCTTTTTTCCAAAACAACAACAAATCTCCCCCCTCCCCAGTTGAAGCCTCTCTTACTTCACTGCAACTACTCTGGCCTCCGTATTAGAACACTTATACAAAAGTTATTCTTTTTGCTTCCAGCATTCCCCAGGCCCTGGCAGAACCCCTCCGTTTATCCTGTCTGTGACAATATGCCCTATAGCCTGGATTCAACTTTGATGGTTCATAGACAAAAAGGTTGGATTTAGGCTACAAAGATCACTGAAAGTGATACTGGATCTTCTCCCACCACCCCGTTAGTGTGACTTAAAGTTTGGGTTGCTTTAATCTGGTGGGACAGGTCAGAGCAGCAGGGGTAAAGACAACTCTCCAGCCCCCTACAGCATGAGGTTTTACCCTTTAGGGGCATCCCACTTACATAAGACCGGACCCTTCACTTTATCCCAGAAAAGAATTTCAGGGTGAGTCAGTAATGAAACAGAGTTTGCCTTTGTGTTTGTTTCCTTTTGTTTGTTTATTTTGCTGTTGTTTTTGGTTTTCCAAGACAGAATTTTGATGGGAGATGTCATTCTGTTAATGTTTCTCGTATTGGTTGATAAATAAGACACTGTGGCCAATAGGGCAGCAAGAGCAGCAAGACAGGAGGCGCTAGTAGATGTGGAGGATTCTGGGAAGTGAAGGCAGAGAGCAGTCGTCATGTGATTTCCAGGAAGAGAGGATGTGAGTAAAGCGTTCTCCTGTAAGAGAAGACTTTGTAGAAACACTACTATGTAGATTAGTAGTTATGGGTTAATAATTAAGACTGAACTAGCCAATAAGAAGCCGTAGTCATTGGCCAACAACGTTATAACTAATATAGCATCTGTGTACATTTGGGGCTGGGCAGCTGCGGGACCAGGCTGGCAGGAAAGAAAGCTTGTTACGTTTCTCTGTGAAACCTTGGCTGTACTGGAACTCACACCATAGACCAGGCTGGCTTTAAACTCACAGAAATCCACCTGCCTCTGCCTCTTAAGTGCTGGGATTAAATGTGCTTTTTGTTTCTTAAGATTTTATTTTGGTACTGGAGAGAAGTCTGAACAGTTAAGAGCATTTACTGCTCCTAAAGAGAAGCCAGGTCAGTTCTCAGCACCCTCATCCAGTGGCTTACAACTGCCTGTAACTTGCTCCAGGGGATCTGGCCTCTGCAGACCTGTGTACAAGCTCACAAACAAGAGGCCCTGAGGTAGGGCAGCAAGCCCTTTTAACCACTGAGCCAGCACTGAGTGCAGCCATAGGAATTTTAACAACTTTTCACCATTACACATACTAGTCCTAAATTTTATCATTCATAAAATTGTATGACTTATTCTGGCCCTTTGCAACACGCTTGAACTTTTTGTTTTTTGTCATTATTGTTCCCTTTCCATGTTGGCAAAAACTACTTATTTTACCTTAGGACCAAACCTTTTTGCCTGTTTTGTTGTTGTTGTTTTTTTTTCTTGATTTTGAAATAGTATTTCTTGTAGCTTTTGCTTACTCCACCTCTATATAGTCAAGAATGACCTTGAATTTCTGATTCTTTTGTCTCCACTTTCCAAGTGTTAGGATTATAGGTGTGAGTCACCATGCTTGGCCAACATTTTATTACACAAAAATCCTTCCTCATTCAAAAAATTCTCATATCCATATATGTTATATATAAATATATTCTCATATCCTTTTTATGCATATAGAGACAAAGTCTTTACAATCAGAAGGCAGAGCAAGCACACACATTTACCAGCTTAACAAGAGAGGAACCTAATTATATTTACAAAAGCTGTAAGAAACTTAAATTATCTGTTTAAACATAGTCTAATAATAGTTTTTGTCTGTTGCAGGTCTTAGGCAAGCTTTACTGTTAATCGGATCTTTTAAATGGCCCTTTTGTATACTTCCCCTTGGATTTCACATGAGTCTGAGAGTCTCAGAATGTTGCATTCCAGCATGATCAAGGTAATTAAAGGAAAACCTACTTATATAGACTAGGAGGCAGAAGGGAGAGAAAATACAAAGAGGATCAAAAAGTTTTACATTTTAACTTTTTAAATATAGTTTTGGCTACAAACAGCCAAAGTTCTCAGAAGGACTGGGGAAGGGTGTGAGGGAATAATACATGGTTGTTTCCTCCCAGACAGCTGAAGAAGAGGGGAGGACAGGAACAAGAGCAAAAGGGAGGCCAATTTTCAGGCTGAACAGGAAGGAACTGACTGTTGAGTTAGTGATGTTGGACTTGTAACCCTCCTGGCAAAAGCGATCACTTAGTAGACCAGACTGGCCTCAAACTCATATAGATCTGCCCCTGCCCCTGCCCCTGCCCCTGCCCCTGCCCCTGCCCCTGCCCCTGCCCCTGCCCCTGCCCCTGCCCCTGCCCCTGCCCCTGCCCCTGCCCCTGCTCCTGCCTCTGCCTCTCTGGGATTGAAGGCATGCACCACCACTGGCTGGATTCAGTAAGAATTCTTAATGGCTGAACCATCTCTCCCTCTAAAAGTCTGAACCATCCATCTCTCCAGCCAGGGCCAGTTGTTCTAATGAAACAAAATGAATTATTTGTGTTTGAGGGTCTGAGAATGAGACCTGGGAGACAGCCCCCTTTTATTTTTTATTTTTTTTTTTTATTTATTTATTTATTTATTTATTTATTTATTTATTTATTTATTTATTTATTATTTGAGATAAGGCTTCCTGTTACCCGGGTTGCCCAGGTGCCAATATATCTAGCTAGATCAATCTTTGAGAATTTTCCCAGTGGTGAAACTGAAGGAATTGAATGCCGAAGACTATTTTTGGTCCTACTGAAGTACATTAACCCTGGAATAGACAAATAGCTTGTTTGTTTGCAAAAGAACCGGAGACAACACTAACACTCAAAGCTGGGCTGTCCCCTGTGGCTTGTCAACTTGTGTTACTCTGGCGCCACCTACAGACCAGAGTTTCCAGCTGGTCAGGTATGTTGACCTCAAAGGAAGCCACTTTCCCAAATTGAAATTTGGTCAGATTGGATTTGAGGGTAGAGATGGGAGGATGAGGTGGATGATGCACTTCATGGAGAACTGAAAGCTTAGTCACCTGTAAGCCCCTGGGATCAGAAACTCTTACCAGGAGGAGAGCAGCAGGCACAAATGCCAAAGGAGAAAGAGGGAGGGCAGGCAGAAGGGGCAGAGATACACAGTGCGTGTTGGTTTACTTTGGAATGGGCTGCTGCAGTTAATTGTAACATATATTGAGAGTGAGGGGAGTCCTGGGAGGAAGAAAAACAACTCCCTTAGGGACTCCTTTAACTGTTGTCACTTAAAAAGTCCCCACAAAACCAAAAAAAAAAAAAGTTCCCACTAAGGAGGCAAAGTTTGGCAGACTCATCTTTGATTCCTGTTGGGATACCGAACATCGCATGACTTCCTGGAGTGTCTAAGTCTATTTCTCATCATCACAGACAGAGAAGGCAAGGACTATCCAAAGAAACATCCATCTAGCTCCAGCTAATGAGCCAATGAGCTTATTAGAGCAATTGCAGAAGCAAGTGCATATTACCAAAAACACAGCAGGCATAGGTGACAATGTATCATTACTGAATGCATTATTTAAGTCCCCTGTGCAAGGATTCTCTCCCCCAGCAACTGTTTACCACTTACATATCCTCATAGAGAGGCCTTGTGAATCTAATGAACTTCCTGCTAGTTTCATGAACCCCTCTCCAGTTTATACTGGAGGAAAGAAATAGCTACACAATAGTGAACTCACCATAAATGCTAAAAATATTAAACCTCAAAGAGCCCCACCTACTGGGTTGCTTAATAACTGTTTCCAAACAAGTTTATTTTTTCATTTTTTAAAGCAGGGTCTCATGTAGACCAAGCTTTTTTGTTTGTTTGTTTTTATGTACTTGAATATTTGAGTGTTTTGCCTGCATGTATGTCTGTGCGCCACTTCCAGTGCCCAGGGAAGCCAGAAGAGGGTGTGGAATCCCCAGGAACTGGAGTTGCAGACAGTTGTGAGTCCACTGTGTGTATGCTGGAAATCAACCTTGGATCCTCTGGAAGAGCAGCCACTGCTCTTCACTACTGAGCATCTCACTAGCTCTTACCCCTACTCTCTCCCCCCCCCTTTTTTTTTAAAGAGGGTTGGTGTAATGGTTTCTCTTGATTATCAACCGAAGGTCTTAGAATCAGTTTGGAGACAAACTTCTGGTCTTCTATTCTAGGATGTTTACTGGTATGTATAACCCATCATGAGCCAGGGTCCTAGACTTAATATAAAGTGGAGATAGGTGGACACCAGCATATATTTTTCTCTGTTTCTTGGCTGTGGTTGCAAGATGACCAGATGCTTCATGCTCTTGTTGTCACATCTGCTGTCACACTTGATCTCTCTGTCCATGACCTCAAAGTTAAACCAAAATAAACTCTTCTGTAGCTGGCTTTGGCAGCTATTTTATCATAGTAACAGGAAAACTAATATAGCTGATAGTAGAATTCAGGGTACAGCCCTTGACTAGCATGTGCAAAGCTCTAGGTGGGTGTTTCTCAACCCGTGGGTTACAACCCTTTTAGGTTGAACGACTCTTTCACAGAGGTTGCCAAGACCATCAGAAAACACAGATATTTACATTACGATTCATAACAGTAGCAAAATAGCACTTGTGATAGCAATGAAATAATTTTATGGTTGGGGGGTCACCACAGTATGAGAAACTGTATTAAAGGGTCGCAGTTTTAGGAAAGTTGAGAACCAATTCCCAGTACTGCAAAAAATGTAAGAAAAAAAAAATCCTTTTGCTGTGTCTCCCTGAATTCATTCTTTAACGAAGAAAAACTGAAAGTAAAGAGAAGGGAGATGGCAAACAGAATCTTAGACATTTAAAAAGCTTCTTGCTCAGACTCCTGAGGTATTCGTCATAACTGAAGGTGGGGGGGGACAAGAGAGTCGGAGATGAGAAATTGAAAGAATGTGCTTTTATAAATGTTATTTCAAGTTCGAGGTGTTTTCTTTTTAGAGGCAGGGTCTCACTATACAGCTTTGGTTGGGCTAGTCTCGAACTCAGAGAGATCCTTCTATTTCTGTGTCTGCCTCCCCGGTGCTGGATTAAAATAACTTGAAATATTGAAGAACCCATGGGCGGGGTTGGCGGCACCGCCCACAACGGGGGCGTAGCTGTTGGGCACTGCGCATGGCAATTTTTTTTGCTGTGTCGCTTGTGGATGACGTAGAGCGCGCCAAAGTTCCTGCAATTCTGCATGGACGGCATTACGTGAGTAGAATTGGCGCGTGCTTCCCTGCGTTCGCTCCCTGGTGTAGCGCCACTGGCCACACACCCAAGCCTGATCCAGGCTACATCGGTTTTCGTACCGGGCCGGGCTGGGTCCTCCTGGGCTCGCGGGCTTGAGATCGATCATGCGTCCGCCGGAGCGCGTGCTCTGCAGACACGCGGTGCCGGTGGTCAGGAGTGAAATAGCCTCCCCTCGGGGTCCCATTCATTCATCGCAAAATGCGTCGATCAGGATACTAGCCGTTGGGGATATAGCCCTGAAATAAAACCCTGTCCCGTTATTCCTGGAGCTTATGTTTCTCTGGGAATGATAGGCGGGAATCTTAATAAATGTAACTTCAGAGGACTGGAGATGTAGCTCGTAGAAGGTTTATCTAGCATGGGGCCCTGGGTTCGATGCTCACGACCCCATAAAACGGGTGTTGTGAAGAACATCTGAAATTATAGCAATCGAGAGGTCTTTGGGAGTAGGATTAGAAATTCAAGGTCGCCTCTTTCCGCGCGTCACCATGGTGCGCATGAATGCCCTGGGTGATGCTCTGAAGAGCATCAACAATGCTGAGAAGAGAGGCAAACGCCAGGTCCTCATCAGGCCCTGCTCCAAAGTCATCGTTCGGTTCCTAACTGTGATGATGAAGCATGGTTACATTGGTTTTGATGTGCAGCTCAAAGACCTAAATGGCAGAAGAATCTGCTCCCATCATTGTATTGACAACCTCAGCTGGAATCATGGACCATGAAGAAGCAAGATGAAAACACACAGGAGGGAAAACCCTGGGATTATTTTTCTTTTCCTTTTTTTTTTTTTTAAAGATTCATTTATTAAGTATACAGTGTTCTGCCTGCATGTATGCCTGCTGGCCAGAAGGGGGCACTAGCTCTCATTATAGAATCTAGTGTCACTGGGTTTGGTGATATATACTTGTGAAAACAGTGGCACGAGGAGTTCCAGGCCAGCCTTGGGCTGTATAAATAACCTGATTTTCTCTTAAAAGAAACAACAACAACAAAGAAACCAATACCTTGATCAGTCCAGACAGTGATGATGGTGACGTGGACTAGTGAGGTAATTAAGACATGAAAAGGCCAGACACTTAAGCTATTTTTGGCAGTCGATTTGTTGGAGGATTGAGTATAAGGAGGCTGAGGGAAAGAGTAATTGATGTTGGCTTTGTTTTTGCTTTTTGTAGTTCTGAGGACTGAACCTGAGGCCTTGCACATGCTAGGCAAGTGCTTTATCACTGAGTCCTGTGCCTGTGCGTTCAGTTAGCAACTGTTTGGATGGTAGTCATGTTTGCTATGATGGAGAAGACTAGAGGAGCAGCAAATCTTCGTGGTTGGGGTGCCAGGGGCACTCATTTACTGCCTAGCTTCCGGTTCTCCTCCCATGAGCTCAATAAACTATTCCTCTTGGGAAAAAAGAAAAGGGGGGGGGAGAAGAAAGATAAGTGTCCTAGCCTAGGCTGGCCTCAAATTCACTGTAGCTGAGGATAACCTCGAGCTCAGGGTCTTCTTGCCTCCACATCCCATGTGCAGCAATTACACTTTGCCCGGTTTGTATGGTCCTGGGAATCAAACCACCCAGGGCTTCATGCATGCTAGAAAAACATTTTGTTGCTGTTGGTTGTACTTATGTATGGTTGTGATGGTATTTAAATGTACCAATCTGGATGCGCAGTTATGTGTGTGTTGGGAGATTGAGCCCAGGGCTAAGAACATGCTGTACTGCCGAGCCAACTCTTCCCAGACTTGAAAGCCTGCATTTTTGCAGGATTAGTTTAAAAATTCCCAGGCCTACCCTCTTCTGGTTACTTAGTTTCCTGAATACCCCTGTGATGTCCGCCTTCTCTGTCTCCAGTGTCTGGGCTGTTCGTCAAACTTGAAATCAACTACTGTTATTTATTTATTTATTTATTTATTTATTTATTATTTATTTAGGAACGTAATTCATCGCTAAAAGGCCATCTGCGGCAATGGCCTCTGTCCTTCACTTTTATGTCCGTCCCTCTGGCCACGAGGCAGCAGCCTCTGGATGTGCTCTTCGGAAACTACAAGAGAAACTGCCAAAGCTTCAGAGTGTGGAGACTGAGCTGTGTTACAATGTGCACTGGACAGGTTAGGCCCAGATGATGGGTTTAAATTTTGTTTTGTCATTTGTTGGGTTGTTTGAGTCAGAGTTTTATGTAGCCCAGACTGGTCTTGAAAGCTCTCTTTGGCACAGAGTCGGGCTTACCAGCATGGCTCATCATATCTAGTGTCTGGTGTTTGATTTTTTTTGTTGTTGTTGTTTTAATTTTTTATTATATTTTGTTTTCGTTTTAGTTTGATTATATGGGTGTGTATGTTTGTGTAAATGTGTACATGAGTGTAAGAGTCCAGATCCCCTGGAGCTGGAGAGAGTAATGGCCTTCTGACATGAGTGCTGGCAATTAAACCTGGGTCTTCTGTAAGAGCAAATTGTGGTGCTAACCCCTGAGCCATTTCTCTAGCCTCCTGTTTGATTTACTCTGTGTGTGTGCGTGCATGCATGTATGTGCACTGAAACATGTGGAGGTGAGAAGACTCTTTCTTCCACCATCGTGAGACTCAACTGCAGTTATGTTGCCTGTATTTGCATTTTACCTGCATGCATGTCCGGGCACCACTTGTGCCTGCTGCTGCAGAGGTCAGGAGGCGGCATGGATCCCTTGGAACTGGAAGTAAAGATGGTCATAAGCCATCATGTGGGTGCTGATAATCCAACACAGGTCCTCTAGAAGAGCAGCCCATCCTTTTAACTGCTGAGTCCATCTCAGCCCCTAGGGGTTGGATTTTGGGTTATTTACTCTTAATTAATTAATCTCTCTATGTGGCCCTGGCTGTCTTGGAGCTTGAAATGTAGACCAGGCTGGCCTAGAACTCACAAAGACCATCCTGTCTCTTTCTCCCGAGTGCTAGGACCAAAGGCCTGGGTCACCATGCTCAGCTCTAGGTGCTGGTTTCTTAAAGGGGGTGATCTGGTAGATGAGGCAGTTGTCTTGAGGTGCTCTTGGCCTGTCTCTGCAGCAGAGACCCTCCCAGAGGCTGGCGAGATGCAGAAGCTGAAGTGGCTCTTTGGCTGCCCGTTGCTGCTGGATGATGTTGCTCAGGAGTCCTGGCTTGTTCCTGGCTGCAATGACTTGTTGCTGGAGGTGGGGCCCAGGTACGAGTTGGTCCCACATTCCACCACTGCCCAGCGTCATATCTCCCTTTCACACTCATTGTCCACCCTTCACGTCCATCGCTCTCATCACTTTCCCTTGTAGCAAAGGAGATTTTCCTTTGCTCCATCCTTCTCTCTACCTAGGAAGCCGTGGATGTATTTTCCCTGTGTGGACTGATGTCTTGAAAATTGAACTAGCTCTCAAATCTACTAAATCTACTTTAGAATTAGCAGCTTACACTCTGAGAAGTTGAACAGTGGTTTCTTTCCATTCCCATTTGTTAGGGATTGACCATAGATTAATACTTGCTGAATAAGCACTGTACCATTCCTTAGTTTACTTTTTTTTTTTGGATTTTTTGAGACAGGGTTTCTCTGTGGCTTTGAAGCCTGTCCTGGAACTTGCTCTTGAAGACCAGGCTGGCTGGTTTTGAACTCACAGAGATCCTCCTTCCTCTGCCTCCCAAGTGCTGGAATTAAAGGTGTATGCCACCACTGCCTGGCTCTACTTTTTCTTTTGAAAGATGATTTTGCTAAGTTTCCCATACTGGCCTTGTCTGAGTATGTGCACCTGAGTGAAGGTGCCATGGGGTTAGAGGCATCGGATTCCCCTAGAGCTGGAGTCGCGAACCTCCTGACATGGTGAAGGAACCAAGCTCAGAGACTTTTGAAGAGCAGGGTACTCACTCTCTTAACGACGACTAAACCATCTCTCCAGCTTCTGATTAACGTTTTTCTTCTTTTTTTTTTTTTTTTATTTTTAATTTTTTTATTTTTATTTTTGCAAGGGTTGGTGGTTGTTTTTTGTTTTTCAAGACAGGGTTTTTCTGTGTAACAGCCCTGGCTGTCCTGGAACTAGCTGTGTAGACCGGGCTGCTTAACTTTTGGAAGCAGGTTTGCCTGGCATCTAGTCTGAGGCGGGAGGCCAACGGTAAAAAGGTAATGGGTGTGGTGGGTAGACGACCGTGGACAAGACCCGCCTGCCCAAAGGGTGCTTGTGCTTGTGAGGGCCCTCAGACTATAACCACCCGACTCTTTCCCCAGGCTGAATTTCTCTACTCCAGCATCCAGCAATATTGTTTCTGTGTGCCAGGCTGCTGGACTGAGAGCTGTGGATCGAGTCGAGACCACCCGGCGCTACCGGCTTTCGGTGAGGTGTGGGCATTGTGGTGGTAAATCAAGAGAAGCGAATGCACCAGAGAATAGATCCTAAACGCTAGCACCGTCACAGGAGGAGCAGAGTAGAGCTCTTGGCCTCAGGTCTGCCCTGCATGCTTGGCAGGTTGTTGGCTACTGGAAGGGAAAATGGGACAGCTTGACTTCCCAGACTGACCCATGCATCCTGGCACAGGGGGGAGTTTTTGTGTTTTGTTCTCTTTATTTTTCTTTTAATCTAAATAAAAGGTGCTCTGTGTGCTCGGTGGTAGGACATTTACCTAGTAGATACAAACCCTGGCCTTGATACGTACAGTAGAACGGGGAAATGGTGCTGTGTGGTGGAAACGGGGTGAAAAACTTGGAGGTCCAGAAATGCATCGTTTCGGTGTTCAACTCCGGCTGTTGTCTTCCCACTAGTTTGGCCACAGCCCTACGCCTGAGATGAAGGCCATTTCTCTAGCTGCCTTGCATGACCGGATGACAGAGCAGCACTACCCTGACCCCATTCAGAGCTTCTCCCCTCAGAGCATCCCAGCTCCACCCAGCGGCTCCATTGACATATTAGCTGAGGGTCGGCTTGCCCTGGAGAAGGCCAACCAGGAGCTAGGTGAGCAGGTGTTCATGGGAGATGAAGGGAGGGGCCTGCTGTACTCAGCGGGACTACTGAGATATGGAATATGGTAGTCTGGGACATGCTGTCAGCTTCTCTAGGGTTTGTCCCTTAGGTCTGGCTCTTGACTCCTGGGACCTGGATTTCTATACTAAGCGCTTTCAAGAACTGCAGCGGAACCCCAGTACAGTGGAGGCCTTTGACTTGGCTCAGTCCAATAGGTGAGGAGGAATGCCATTCTCTGCTGCCTTAGCCCTTGGAGGCTGGAAGGGATTACCACAAGAATGCATCTTCTGGGCCCTAGAGAGATGGCTCAGTTAAGAGCACTGGCTGCTCTTGCAGAGGTTCTGAGTTCAATTCTCAGCAACCACATGGTGGCTCACAGCCATCTATAATGAGATCTGGTGCCTTCTTCTGGCCTGCAGGTATACATGCAGACAGAACACACAATAAATAAATAAATCTTAAAGAAAAAAAAATGCATCTTCTGTACTCTCACTGCATCTCTTGGGTCTGGCCTCTTACCCTTCTAGGAGTCTACTTTTAAGTCTTGGTTTTATCTTACTTTGGTTCTTAGTAAGCTACAGTGGTAGAATTCGTAATGATTTTCTGGGATGAACTTGGCATCGCCTAAGTATGACTTGGTGGTGGATGCTGTTGAGAAGGTGAAGCGCTGAGGAGTGACCCGTGTTTTTGTACCTTGCCCTCTGTCACTCCTGCAGTGAGCACAGCCGACATTGGTTCTTCAAGGGCCAGCTCCATGTGGATGGGAAGAAGCTAGCACATTCCCTGTTTGAATCCATCATGAGCACTCAGGCATGCTCAAACCCTAACAATGTCCTCAAGTTCTGTGACAACAGCAGGTTGGATATTCTCTGGGCTGAAGGGGTCTTGGATGGGAGACAAGGGACGCCTTGGACCCTGGTTGGATTGGCATGACTCTTGGGGGGAAAAAAAACAGTATAGGGTGGCTGTGTCCATAGTGCAATCCAGGGGAAGGAAGTCCGATTCTTACAGCCTGAGGACCCTACACAACCAAGCTGCTTCCGGCAACAGCAGGGGCTTAGACATGTTGTCTTCACAGCAGAGACACATAACTTCCCCACAGGTGAGTTGGATTCCAGTGTACCAGCGTGGCTTTCGAGACTGGGTTTCTCTGTCCTAGAACTCATTCTGTACACCAGGCTGACCTTGAACTTGCAGAGATCCACCTGCTTCTACTTCCAGAGTGCTGGGATTAAAGGTGTGTACTATCACCACCCAGCTAGGGATGGGTTTTATCTCTGTGTCACCCATATCTCCTCTGCTTTCTCTTTGCAGGAGTGGCCCCCTTCAGTGGTGCAACTACAGGTACAGGCGGCCGCATCAGAGATGTCCAGTGCACAGGTCGTGGGGCCCATGTGGTAGCTGGCACTGCTGGCTATTGCTTTGGAAACCTGCACATCCCAGGTTCTTTCTCTTCTCTAACCACCTTCCCTTACCCTGGTGGGCACCAACACCTATCTCTTAGGTCTAATGGTCATCTGGGAGTGAGGGGGAAGCTTCACAGCAGTCAGATTTTGCTCACTGTGAACATGAACAGTGTAAATTCAGAGATTTGGAGATTGCCAGATTGACTTTGGAGATGTACAATTTTCTTTCACAGCATTCACATAGGTAGAAAGCAGGAGACCATTTATTTTATGATCAATACTTGCCCACTAAATCCAGTTTCTTAGAGACTCTTCAGAGCTGTTGTGTAAAAAAGACTTCTTCTAGGAAGAAGCAACAAACACATGTACTCACCCCACAACAGACCAAAGTACAGATTCCACTGTAGTCCAGTGTGGTGAACCAATGAATTTTATTGAAATTATTTATAAGAGTTTGGGTCAGGAGTTACTGGAGCAGAAATGACTCAAAGACAGATGGATTACCAAGGTCACCCCAGCATGGGTGACATGGGTGACAGAAGCTGGGAAACAGCACGGCGCACAGCCTGCAGGCAGCTCAGCAGGTTGGAGTGTAAACCTTTCCAAGCGCCTCTGGTCTAAACCTCTTCCAGGTAGCTCTTCTGGTTTCTGGTTCTCCTAGGCAGCTGGTCTGGCCTCAGGGTCTTTGCAGCTTATCTCAGAGAGGAACTCTCAACTTCTATTGCTTACTGTAGCAGGGAGGGACCTAGTGAGGCTTCAAGTTTTTATTTTATTTTGTTTTCTTTTGTTTTTGTTTTTTTAACCTCAGTTAAAGAGCTACTCTTGAGGATGGAGTGTTTCAATATCCAAAGAAACTTATGCAACAGGGACTGGAGAGATGGCTTAGTAATTAAGTGTGTTTCTGTTGCTGGCACTTGAGTTTGGTCCCATGTTGGTGTTTGGGTTCAAAAGTCCCTGTGTAACTCCAGCTCAGGGTGGGGATGCAATACCTCTGGCCTCTACAGATACCCATGCATATACACAACTGTTGCAGGAGAAGTTCTAATAGATCTTAATAAAAACCTGGAGTCAGATATTAGGGAGAGGAAGGTAAAAAATCAGAGAACAGCCACTAGCTCTTACCTCTACCTCAGACCAATTGAGCCTTCCATTCTCCACAAAGTCTCAGACTGAATGCTCTCTCTCCTCTCTGTCTCTGTCTCTCTCTGTCTCTCTCTCTCTCTCTCTCTCTCTCTCTCTCTCTCTCTCTCTCTCTCTCTCTCTCTCTCTCATACCTCGAACTGCATCAGACTGTTGCCTCCGACTGACTACCTTGGACTTATTACCTTGAGCTCCTGTCTCCTGCCTTATAGTCCCCTCTGCTCAGCCATATCATTCCTCTCTCCACCTCCCTAGTGCTGGGATCATCTTTGTGTGAGCTATGTTTTTCTTTTAGGCAGATTCAATCTCATGTAGCCCAGGGTGGCCTTGAGAGCTCCATCTGCCTCTGTCTCCCAGGTGTGGAGATTAAAGGTGTGTGCCACCACTGCCTGGCCTCTATGGCTAACTAGTGACTTTTCTCCGCACTCTGGTCTTCGGGAAAGCTTTATTTGTTAGGTCACAGACAAAACATCACTACACACATCATTTTATAAAATGATAAAACTCTGAGTTGCTGGGCAGTGGTGGTGCACACCGTTAGTCCCAGTACTTGGGGGAGGAGCAGAGGCAGGTGGATCTCTGAGCGTGAGGCCAGCCTGGTCTGCGGAGTGAGTTCTAGGACTGCTGGGCTACCAGAAAAACGGTTTTGGAAAGCAAGAAGCGGCTATAGGGACAAGCTTAGCAGTTAAAGTACCTACACTTGTGCGAAGCGCCGTGGTGAGGGCCAGCAACCTTATCTTTCCATCTCAGGTTATAATCTGCCCTGGGAGGAGCCAAGCTTCCAGTATCCTGGGAACTTTGCCAGACCTTTAGAAGTTGCTATTGAGGCCAGTAATGGAGCATCTGACTATGGCAACAAGTTTGGAGAACCTGTGCTGACTGGTGAGCCTTGGGATGCGTGAGAAGGAATACACACTCCAAAGGGGCTGTGGGAGTGGTGTGGCCCAGGGGCTGTGGCATTGCAATTGCTGTGGGACTTAGCCTCTTTGCACTTCCACACTAGGGTTTGCCCGATCTTTGGGTCTGCAGCTCCCAGGTGGTCAGCGGCGGGAATGGATCAAGCCCATCATGTTTAGTGGGGGCATTGGGTCCATAGAAGCCAAGCATGTGGGCAAAGAGCCCCCAGAGCCAGGTAAGAGCCACCACCCTTCTCTGCATCTGACCAGCGTCCTCGCACCATGGGCGCCCACAGGGAGGGAGCTATGAAGACACACAGGGTCCAGTTTCTGTTAGGTGGGCACTCTTAGCCTTTGTCTCTTCCAAGTGTACTTGTGTGGTGCAGGGGCCCTCACCACTACTCCTGTGTTAAGTCTTTAAAGCCAGTGTTTATATTTAGACCTGCTTTATGCTCAGTACTTTTATCTTATTGAGTAGTGCCCACCAATTGTGTGCTGGACGCTATTTTTAGGGCTGCGATTAAAGTCAAAGTCCCAGACAAGTTGGATGGCTCAATGGGTAGACATTTGCCAAGCAAGCCTGATGACTTGAGTTCATTCTCTGAAACTCATGACCTGCTGGAACCATGTTCAAGCTGGCTGGAGTCCCTTCAGTGATAAAACAAAAAGTCTAGAGCCTGTCCACCAACTAGGTGATTTAATGATGTGGCTTGAACTTTAAAAGGATGGACTAGAGATAAAGCCTGAAATTTTGTATGGAGCATGACTCACATGCATATCAGCCTTGGGTTTGATTCCTAGAGCCATATTAACCAGAGATTGTGGTACATGACTGTAATGCCAGCACTCTGGAGTTGGAGGATTAGACATTCAAGGTCATTCTTTGCTATGTATTGGGTTTGAGCCCAGGAATCTGGAACCCTGTCAGTTATGCACACGTACCTCCAAAGGTGAGGTTAGGGAGGTAAACCTACTTCCTCTGGCTCCAGATCCCATGCTCCCATGCTCCCCGCCCCCTCCATATACTGTTACTCAGTTACTTTGGGTCCTACCTGTGGTGTTTTCTGTATATGTAGACATATCCTGATGTCTATTTGCTTTAAAAAGTAAATAAAACCATTCACATCTTTTTTTTTCCTGTTTTTTTTTTTTTTTTTGAGACAGGGTTTTTCTGTGGCTTTGAAGCCTGTCCTGGAACTAGCTCTTGTAGACCAGGCTGATCTCGAACACACAGAGATCCGCCTGCCTCTGCCTCCCGAGTGCTGGGACTAAAGATGTGTGCTACCACTGCCCTGCTTCATTAGTTTTTTGAGACCAGGTTTTTATGTGTGGTCCTGGTTATCTGGAAGTAGCTCTGTAGACCAGCTGGCTTCAAACTGAGAGATCCACCTGCCTCTGTCTCCCTAGTATTGGGATTAAAGGCATGTGCCACCACACCTGGCTACTATTTCCCCCTCCCAGTGTGTGTGTGTGTGTGTGTGTGTGTGTGTGTGTGTGTGTGTGTGTGTGCGCGTGCGCGCGCTTCATGCATGTGAGTACTCATGGAAACTAGAGTTACAGGTGGTTGTGAGCTGCCTAACATGGTGCTAAGCACCAAATTCAGGCCTGCTGGAAGAATGTTAAATGAAAAGCCATCTTGATAGCCCTTCAGGTGCATCTTGAGTTCATTTTTGTATGTGGCATGGAGTTGGCATCCAGCTTCCTTCTTTTACCGGTGGTTATCCAGTTTGCTTTAGATAATTCTTCCTGGTTGAATTGTCTTCATATTCTATTCAGAAGTCAGTTGGCAGAGACTAGGGACAGTGCTCAAAGGTATGGCTCTCACTGGCATCCTTGATGTCAGAGGGTAGGGGAACCAATGGCCACTGACTGTGGTTATGGGCATCTATAATTCTAGCACTCAGGAGATTGAAGTAGGAAGCATCTTCAGTTTGAGGTTAGTCTTCTACAAGGCAAGACCCTTATTTCAAAAAAGCAAAATTGGAAGGGAGGAAGGAAGGTCATTTGGCAGTGGTGGACATGTATCTCAGTAGTAAAGCACAGTCCCGGGATGTGCAAGGCTTTGGGTTCAGTGTCCCACTACACACACCAAGTCACTTGGCTATAGACGTGGGAGTTCATTTCTGGATGGGCAGTTCCATTGATTTATATCTGCCCTTGATGCTAGTACTACACTGTTTTTATTACTGAAACATGGTAAGTTCTAGAAACAAAGAGAGCTGAGAATGTGGCTCAGTTGTGAGTAGTTGGCTAATGAGACACAAAGCTCTGGGTTTAGCTCTGGTAGCATAAATAAATGCAGAAAGCTGACTTTGGGTTTTGTCCTTGTTAAAGATTGTTGAGTAGGCTGGAGCAATGGCTCTGCAGTTAAGAATGTGTATTGTGACAGACAGTGGTGGTGCACACCTTTAATCCCAGCACTCAGGAGGCAGAGGCAGGCAGAACTCTGAATTCAAGGCTGTCCTGGTGTACAGAGTGAGTTCCAGGGCAGGCTTCAAAGCTACAGAGAAACCTTGCCTTGAGAAAAGAGAGAGTGTGAGAGTATTGCTTTTGCAGAGGAGCCAAGTCTGATTCCTTGCACCCATGCCAGGAGGTCATGACTGTCTGAGCTCCCGTTCCAGGCATCTGACATCCTCTTCTGGCTTCTATGGGCACCTATACACGCATCTAGATGACTAAAGAGAAAGCTCTTGCCCCCATCCCCGCTTTTCTTTTTTTCTTTAGACAGGGTTTCTCTGTGTGGCTTTGGAGCCTGTCCTGGCACATGCTCTGTAGACCAGGCTGGCCTCAAACTCACAGTGATTCACCTGCCTCTGCCTCCCGAGTACCATCCGATTCTCTCTACTTTTCAAGACAGGGTTTCTCTGTGTATCCTTTGCTGTCCTGGAAGTAGCTTTGTAGACAGGGCTGGCCTCAAACTCAGAGCTTTACATGCCTCTGCCTACCAAGTGCTGGGATTAAAGGTGTGTGTCATTACCACCTGGTGATAAACCTTTTTTTTTTTTTTTTTTTTTTTTTTAATGATAATAATAAAAGATTATCTAGACTGGTTTAGGCCTTGTATTTCTTATAAATTTTAGATTCAATTTGTGAGAAAGCAAAGACTTTGAGAGACACTGTGTTGAATCTACAAATAAGTTGTGGGGAGTATTGGTGGCCATTGTAACAGTAATGTGTGAAGCCTTGTATTGCTTCCTGTGGATGATTTTGTGCCTGTGAATGAAACTATAGGCTAAATTTCCTGATGTGTGTTTTCCTATTGGAGAATAGTTGTGTTGGTAACTTTTAAAAAAACTATTTATTTGTACTTTATGCATATGACTGTTTTTCCTGCGTGTGTTTGTAAATGCACTGTGTACAGTGCTCACCAAGGCCAGAGGAGGGTGTCAGACCGTCTGAAACTGAAGTGGGAGCAGGTGTGAGCTGCCCTGTCTGTGCTGAGAACTGAATCCAGGTGCTCTGCAAGAGTGGCTGGTGCTCTAAGCACAGAGCCATCTCTAACTCTACATCTCTCTCACCTTCACTATTGTCACATTGTCCTCCATAGGTTGTATGGTTCTCTCCCTTCTGCCCAGTGGATTGTGTGGTCCTGTTCCCCCACATCAGTCTCTTCTGTACTCTTTTTGCCTGACTTTGATGGCTTTCGGTTCAAACTTGCAGGCATGGAGGTTGTAAAGGTTGGGGGTCCCGTCTACAGGATTGGAGTTGGAGGTGGAGCTGCTTCATCTGTGCAGGTGACCGAGAATAGTTAAGGAGGCCAGCTTTGTCACTGGGCCCCTTGTGGGGTGCGTGGTGAGCTTGCAAGCCTCTCTGAGCTGAGCTATGCCCTATGCTTCCTCAGGTTCAGGGAGACAACACCAGTGACCTGGACTTTGGAGCTGTGCAACGGGGAGATCCAGAAATGGAGCAGAAGATGAATCGTGTAATCCGGGCTTGTGTGGAAGCCCCAAGAGGAAACCCCATCTGCAGCCTCCATGACCAGGGTGCTGGTGGCAATGGTGAGGAAAGTGGTCAGAACAGGAGACTGGGTCTACTGGGTCTTCTGTCAGCTTTGGTTTAGGGAGCATTGAGGATTTGCAGCCAGCCACGGAGTTCTACAGCACCTTCTCCATGCCCTCTACATGCTGGCCAGGCTCAGGGGTGGAGGGTTAGACGCTGCCGCCATGGGAGGTAGATAAGTGTATAGCAACAGCTCTTCGGGGGTGTACAGAATTAGGCGCTACTCTGGAGACCAGAAACTCCCTTTGTTCTCCTGAGGCTGACCGTGACCAGTTGCTACCTCTTCCTGCCATTTTCTCACCAGGCAATGTCCTAAAGGAGCTGAGTGACCCAGCAGGAGCCATCATTTATACCAGCCGCTTCCAGGTGCATAGGTCTCATCCCTGAAGCCTGACTATCTCTAACCCATTCCTAGCCATACTGTGAGGCAAGGCAATGCCACTGACCCTTCCTTTTCTTCCTGCCCTGTCTGCGCAGCTGGGTGACCCAACCTTGAATGCACTGGAAATCTGGGGGGCTGAGTACCAGGAGTCAAATGCACTGTTGCTGAGGCCCTCTGACAAGGACTTCCTGAATCGTGTCAGTGCTCGGGAACGCTGCCCAGTTTGTTTTGTGGGCACAATCACTGGAGACAAGAGAGTGAGTTGGCCCCAGTGGTCAGGAGTAGGTGCTTAGGCAGGTCCGAAGCGGCCTGGGTACATGGGCTTGGGGGAGAAATGTTGAGGGAACAAAATGAGATTGAATGGAAACTGGGCAAAGAAGGGCTTGGGAACAGAGTAGGGGTCGGGAGAGAGGAGGAACTGAGGGAGCTAGACAGGATGGGAACGTTTTTCCTGCTCTCTAGGCACACTCCCAGCTGGGGTTCATGGTCTCATTTTCTGTGGGGGCTGTCCCTGGGGTCTACAGATCACGCTCATGGATGATCGAGAGTGTCCCGTGGGGAAAAGTGGCCAGGGGGATGCCTCCCTGACACCTCCTCCAACCCCTGTAGACCTGGAGCTTGACTGGGTTCTGGGAAAGATGCCTCAAAAGGTATGTGGCCAGGACTGGGAGAGCGTTTTCCTGTGGCCTTCCTTCCCGATTGTCACCGGTGGACTCAGCACTCAAGTGCTATATTGGACCACTCTTCAATTACAGGAGTTCTTCCTCCAGAGGGAACGGCCTGTGCTGCAGCCTCTAGTCTTGCCCCCGGAGCTGAGTGTGCGCCAGGCTCTGGATCGAGTTCTAAGGCTGCCTGCTGTGGCCAGCAAGCGCTACCTCACCAACAAGGTCCTCCGAGCATTACACTTGGCCTTCTGCATTGTTCCCTGTCATGCGTCCTGCCTACCCACCCCTGGGGTTCCTAGGCTCTGGGAATGAAGGGGCTGGGAAGCATAGCTCACAGCTCAGGGCATAGCCAGCCCTCTTTGACCCTTGCCGTCTTTCCACTTCTGGTTCCATAGGTGGATCGCTCTGTGAGTGGCCTTGTGGCCCAACAGCAATGTGTCGGGCCCCTGCAAACTCCTCTGGCTGATGTGGCTGTTGTGGCACTGAGCCACCAAGAACTCATAGGGGCCGCCACAGCCCTGGGAGAGCAGCCAGTCAAGAGCCTGCTGGATCCCAAGGTTGCTGCCAGGCTAGCTGTGTCTGAAGCCCTCACCAACCTGGTGTTTGCTCTGGTGACTGATCTCCGAGTAAGTCCTCCCTAGCTCTGGCCTTTGTATCTGTCAGTCACTCTCCCTCTTTCCCGGGTCCTCTGCATCTCTCTTTCTCTCTAATGCATGTCCGTGTTCCTACCGTTCCCAGGATGTTAAATGCAGTGGGAACTGGATGTGGGCAGCCAAGCTCCCGGGTGAGGGTGCAGCCCTGGCTGATGCCTGTGAGGCGATGGTGACAGTGATGGCAGCACTGGGCGTGGCAGTAGATGGTGGCAAGGATTCCCTCAGCATGGCTGCCCGGGTTGGCACTGAGACGGTGCGGGCTCCTGGTAAGGATGAGGCCCTTGAGAGAGGGACGGGGGTTCTGGGGACTGGGCCGGTACCTTACTTAGTTTTATTCCTCCTTGCCGGTAGGGTCCCTGGTCATTTCTGCATATGCTGTCTGTCCAGACATCACAGCTACTGTGACCCCAGACCTCAAGCATCCTGGAGGGAAAGGTATGGCTTTGTCTTCCTTAATCTCGGGTATATATTCTAGGCTTGGTCCTTAGTTTGGGGTCTACTTCATGAGTCCTGGTCGTGTCCGTCCCCCCCCACCCCCACCCCCACCCCACCCCCGCCTCATTTCAGCCTTGAGCTGTGTTGTCATTCTAGGACTGGCAGTTGGTGGTGTCTGTGTGCTGTGAATGACAGTGCTGCGGATACTAAGGCAGGGGATTTACCCTTGTTTCCTTAGGTCATCTGCTCTATGTACCTCTGAGCCCTGGGCAGCACAGGCTGGGAGGCACAGCTCTGGCTCAGTGTTTCTCCCAGCTTGGGGACCATCCTCCTGACCTAGACCTTCCTGAGAACCTCGTGCGTGCCTTCTGTATCACCCAGGGGCTGCTGAAAGGTGAGTGGGCCTTGTATGTGGTAGCAGACCTGTGGCAGGCCCTCTCCTCTAAACAAGTGAACGAGGTGCCTAGGATTCGGGCTCTTCACACTTCTGAGTGCCTGCCTACCTGTTCACACTCATTGGCTCTCCAGATGCTGTGCAGCTATAAGGCTTGGCCTGAGATGGCTAAACTTTCCTTCTTCCTCCAGACCGCCGTCTTTGCTCAGGCCATGATGTCAGCGATGGAGGACTTGTCACCTGCCTGCTAGAGATGGCCTTTGCTGGGAATTGTGGGATAGAGGTGGATGTGCCTGCCCCTGGGATTGATGGTGAGGGGCTTGGGGTCTAGCATGAGGCCTGGGCTGCCTTCTTTATTTATAGACCTTCTGGTGTAAAGAATGTGGGTTGCCTTGTGGCCCGACAGCACTGACCCTTTCTCTGACCCTTAGCTGTCTCCTCCATGCTTTCTCCATGTTCTAAACTGTGTCTTTCTAAGACCTCTCGTAATTCCTGGTGCATCTTCCATTTGCTCCACCCCAGATCCCGTCCCACCTGAGTCCTGGCAGCATCCTAGTCAACCTGACTCTCCCCCATTTCCCTTCCAGCGCTGCCTGTGCTGTTTGCGGAGGAGCCAGGCCTGGTGTTGGAGGTACAGGAGGCAGATGTCGCCGGAGTGTTGCTGCGGTACCAGGGTGCTGGCCTACAATGTCTGGAACTGGGCCACACGGGCGAGGCTGGACCCAAGGCCATGGTGAGGGAGCCAAGGAAGAGTGTAGTGTTAATGTGAGCCTGTAAGAAAATAACACTCTGAAACTATCATAAGGCCACACTCTCTCCAGGTCCGAGTATCAGTGAATGGGGCAGTAGTTGTTGAGGAGCCTGTTGGGCAGTTGAGAGCCCTCTGGGAAGAAACAAGTTTCCAGCTGGACCTGCTGCAGGCGGAGCCACGCTGTGTGGAAGAAGAAAAGCAGGGCCTACAGGAGCGTACAGGACCCCGCTACCACCTTCCACCTACCTTCCCCATTGCCTCTGTGCCCTGTAAACCAGGTAAGGGAATGTGCACAGAGGTTTGGCTGCTGGGGGCTGCTGTGGGAAAGCTGTCTGGGGGTTTGGAGTGGGTAGGTAACCATCTGCTCAAAAACACATCTTCCAGGCGGTCCCATCCCCCGAGTTGCCATCTTGCGAGAAGAGGGCAGTAATGGAGACCGAGAGATGGCTGATGCCTTCCACTTGGCTGGGTTTGAGGTAAACACAGTGGCTTGCAGAGCTGAGTTCTTGATGTAGTCTTGGCTGTATGTATGTCCTCTGACAGTTTCCTCCCCGTCCTATTAGGTGTGGGATGTGACCATGCAGGATCTATGCTCTGGGGCCATCGGGCTGGACGCATTCCGAGGTGTGGCCTTTGTGGGTGGCTTCAGCTATGCAGATGTTCTGGGCTCTGCCAAAGGTCAGTGTTGTACTGAGATATCCATCATGCCCCCACCTGCTGCACTGACCGTGCCCATTGGGGCATGGGGACAGGTGCAGGTGTGATCCGGGGGGACTAGGTCTGGGGTACTGGACCGCAGTTCACGCTCTTGCATCCTGGCCGGAGACAGAGAGCATCTGGAGGCATCCTTGGGTTGGGAACGTGTGGTGGTCATCTGTTTTTGGTGTAAATGATTTCTCCCCAAATAAACATCCATCAGCCTATCGTTTCCCAGACTCTTCCACATTCCTTGAAAAGATGTCTTTGGCTCCTCTGTCTAGGCTGGGGCTAGCTTGTCAGTCCCTGAAAGCCAAGCAGAGTGCTGTGGTTCAGGACAGGGGCCAGCAGAAGGACTAAGGATACCTGAAATGAGGCTGTACAAGCCTGGTGGGCGTATGTCTCATCTGAAGGGTCAGCTGCTCATCAGCTCCATCAGACTGGCCTGTCCTGAGGGAAGGTAGTTCACCACAACCACAAGAGAGGTCGGAAGTTCAGCCTTTTTGTGTGTAGAGTCTTTGTCTTTTTCAATGAGATAGAGTTTCATGAAGCCTAAGCTACTCAAACTCTGGAAGCCATGTACCCATTTTAGCTTTCCAAGTATTGGGACTTACAGGGGTGAGTCACCTGTAAATCCAACTGAAATCTCACTATTGAGTCTTAGACAACAACATAAAATAAAAAAAAAAAATTAAAAATTGGCTTAGCGTAAAGGAGAGCATGGATCCCTTGTCAGGCTATCTGATTGAAGCAGATAAGGCTATTTCTTCCCTCAAGTTTGTCCCATGATCTGTAGAAAGGACCTGATTGCTAGAAGCCTGTTGTTGTCCTTCGTTCCCTGCTTCTGCTTTTCTCAAGTTGTTTCCATCTCGCTTTGACTTGACTGTTTTTTCCTAGGTTGGGCAGCTGCAGTGACCTTTAATCCACGGGCCAGGGAAGAGCTGGGACGCTTCCGCAGGCGGCCAGACACCTTCAGCCTTGGAGTGTGTAATGGCTGTCAGCTGCTGGCTCTTCTGGGCTGGGTGGGAGGTGACCCCCGTGAGGAGGCGGAAGAGCGGAGCCAGGACTACCAACCAGCACGGCCTGGCCTCCTGCTCCGCCACAATCTATCTGGGCGGTACGAGTCCCGATGGGCCACCGTGCGTGTGGAGCCCGGGCCGGCCCTGATGCTCCGAGGGATGGAAGGCTCTGTGCTACCGGTGTGGAGTGCTCACGGAGAAGGTCAGGCTGAGGAGAGCAGGGGTGGGCTCTGAGGGCGGGGCCTGAAGAAGCTTCCTTTCACTCCCTTCTTCCTTTACTCCAGGTTACATGGCATTTTCTTCCCCTGCACTTCAAGCCGAGATTGAGGCCAGGGGCTTGGTTCCTCTGCACTGGGCAGATGATGATGGGAACCCCACAGAGAAGTACCCCTTGAACCCCAATGGATCTCCAGGGGGCATAGCTGGCATCTGCTCCCAAGATGGTCGTCATCTGGCACTCATGCCACACCCTGAGCGGGCTGTGAGACCTTGGCAGTGGGCGTGGCGACCCTCTCCCTTTGATGCTCTTGCTACCTCCCCGTGGCTGCAGCTCTTCGTCAACGCTTGGAACTGGACACAGGAAGACGAGTGCTGAGGAGACTTCGTGGTCACCCCATACACAGCTCATCCTTGGAGCCTGCTGCCCCTTTCCCCATTGCTTTCTGGAGTATCCCCACCTGACTCCCAGAAGTGTCTGGCGCAGACAAGAACCAAATGCTAGGGACATCTTGGCTGCACTGCCCATTTTAGCTTTGTCCTTGCAGCCTCCAGCAAGCAGCCTCTGGCTCCAGGGACAGCTGACAGTACAGGGGTGGGCAAAGTTCTTCTGACATTCCTTCCCAGTGAGCATCACCATGCTGTCCCTCATTCTCTCATTCTGAGCTCTGAACAGGACTTTATATCCCCTTTTCCTTCATTCTTTGGCTTTGTGAGACAGGCTTTCATTCTATAGCCCAGGCTGGCCCTGAACTCAAGATTCTCTAGCTTCAGCCTCCCATATGAGTGCCACTGTGCTTGGCACTGGTTTGGGGGAATGATGTACCAGCCCCTCCCAATCTTGTTGCTCTTGCCTGAAAAGAGCAGGTTTCTGGATTCCTTTTCATACATGCTCTACTAGCTGTGAGGAATTGTTGTTTCTGGCTACGCTTACAGTTGACCTGCCTCAGATCACATTCCTGAACATTATTTCTACTAACTTAGCAGCCACCTTTCTTAGAGTGGTCGGCACATTCCTTCCGTTGGAGTACTGCCAGTTGTCATTCGTTCTATTCTTGTTACTTGATCAGCGAACTGGTACTGCACCAATGAGGCTTATAGTTGCAATAGTATTTAAATAATAGCCAAGCTAAGTGGGCACTGGGTAATTTATGTATCTGAATCCTCATAAAAATTAAGAAAGGTGCTTGAGAGGTGCTTTCCAGTTAACAAAGGAAAGTTTAGCGGTAAAGCATGCCTGCTTCTGATCGTCCTGTGCTCATGGGCCACATTTCCTGGAAGTAGCTGTTCCTGCTGACAGCCATCTCCCATCATTCCTTGCTTCCTTCCCACAACAAATGTATTCAGAAGTCACCTATGAAGTTCTACATAATGATTAAAGGACTTTTCCTATAAAAACAGACGTCTTGGATTCTTTTTTTTTTTTTTTAATTTTATGTGTTTTGCCTGCATGTATGTCTGTGTGAGAATGTTGGGTCCTCTGAAACAGGAGTTAGAAACAGTCATGAGCTACCATGTGAGTGCTGGGAATTGAACCTGGGTCCTCTGGAAGAAGAGGTGACACTCTTAACCTTGAGCCATCTCTCCAGTCTTGTACTTGGAGTTTCTAAAGGTGTCAGGGTCTGGGGGGTGGGGGCAGACAGCACTGCACTCCTGTAGTAGTAGTACCTGAGAAGCTACTGGTAGTAAGGTGGTGTGAAATTGCAGGTTGTGGGGCATAACTGTGGTAGAGGAACTGAGTTTGTAGGTGGACTGGCTCTGCTGCTCCCTGAGTGCTATTCTCCCTTTTATCTCCTCGGTTCATTCGTTCAGTCATCCAGAGTTACAAAGTTCTTGTCATCAGGCCAATGAAGGATGCTAATGGCATCATTAGTTTCTTCTTCTCGTCCCATCCCTCTGTACCTCCCCTTTCATCTTTCCTGCTCTCTGGTCTGCTGTTGGACACTTGGGGGCAGCAAACAGAGGTGGAGATCTAGGGGACTGCTGGCATCTCTGGGGCTTCAAGAAATTAGTCCAAGTAAACTGACCATTAGGATAGCCTTTGGCACAAAGTCATCCAGCACAAAAGAACACAGGCAACATCATCTGTCGGTCTAGGTTAGGAGTAGAAAGGGTGGGACAGAGAGCCGTGAAACTGGAACCTGTCCACCAGGTCACAATTGTGAAGAACTTTGGCATTGTTCTTCATTGCCACATTGGAGGGAGGCTGACTTGGAATGAGTGATTTTTTTCTTTTACCTTGAGAGTTCTCAAGAGTTCTTTTACCTTGAGAGCTCAGGTTTCTGGAGGTATGCACAGCACACACAGTTGTTTACTTGCGGTAACACTCTAGGAAAACAATGTTTGCAGAGCCTCAGAGGCTAGACGGGTATGCACACTAAGGAACTGAATGAAGAAAATGGGCCTGCCTGGAACATGAAGAGCAAACTAGAAACACACCAGGAAAAGACCTGGCAGAACATGGTAAGCATCAAGGACAATCAAGGATGTTACATAGAGAAACCTTGTCTCTGGAAAACAACCAAACAAACAAACAAAAGCATTTGAAGAGGTGGATGCGGGGAGGGGAGGGCTCAGGTGTGAACAGAATGGTGACCTGGCTGTTTTGAGACAGGAGCTCATGGAATCTACACTGGCCTCGAACTCACTGGTGATGAGAATGGCCTTGAAACAGGAGTACACTACTACAGCTGGCTGTATGTGGTGTTCAGAACCGTGCCCAGGACTTCACACATGCTAGGCAGGCTAGTATTGAGGTGGGCTCTCAGCCCCAGACTTGGGACCGAGATCGAGGTAGCTGCAGAGAGGAAAGGAGAATGGGAGGTGGAGAGAGCCCAGTGTGGAAACTGTAGGTGACCATGTGACAATTGTGTTGACTGGACAGTAGCTGGTATCAGAGATGGAGAGAAATGGGAGGATTTGAGAACCAGTGGAAAGTTAAACTAGAAAGTGGATGTGTGTGTGTGGGGGGGTAAGTGTGAAGAGGAGACAAGATAGGAGGTGGTGAAGAGAGCGTGCCAATGATGAAGGCCAAAGCCCTGACCTGCCCTCTGGCCACTGGGTACACAAACATTTCATTAATGGCAAGAGTAACACACTTGGGAGACAATCATACGCTTTGCTTTGGAATTATTGAGTTTGAGGTATCAATGGGACGTGCTGAAGGAGTTAAGTTAGAGGGGCTATCCAGGAGGCAGGTAGAAAGGATTCAGGCACTGGGGTGTGGATGGATAAGGAAGTTTATCTTGGAGTGGGCAGGTCTGAGAAATGAATGGCTACAATGATCAGGTCTAACCGGTACAGTGACTTTCCACTGCAGAGTGTGCTGGGATGCCCTGGAACATATCCAGGGCAATGGAAGAGAGTGCTCTTCTGTTCCCTATCCCCCACTGAGTCCTAGCTCAACTGACCCAATCTTTGCCTAGAGGCAAAGTCCTCTCTTTGCCATTACACTGTGGTAGGCCCTCCCCACTCCCCCAACATCTCACCTGTAGGGACCTGGAAGGAACTGACCTTAGCCAAATAAAACAGATGAGAAGGTTCAGCTATGTGTAGCTTCATAGACTGGATCCTGTGGGTCTCCCAAATGGATGGCCTCTCAGGAGTTCTCAAGAAAAGGATAGGTGAAGCCCCACTGGTCCTGGGCTGTAGGCCAAGGACCCCCTGCTCACCCAGTCACATTGTTGGTCTCTCCCAGTGAGGTCCATGGGACTCTGAAGAGTCATGAAGGGAACCACCTCTAAGCCCTTCCTCAGACTCCAGCAGGCCAACAGGTTGGTACCTGATACCACATACCCTGTCTATCATTCATTAACTTGTCCAGCTCTTGTCCTCTCTCCACCTCTGGAATATGTGTGCAGACTGGTTAGAGATGTAGGTGACTGGCCATGAGCCTAAGAAGTCTCAGAAGGACTTCCAGAACTGAGTTGTGGGGATATGTAACTTGCTTGGGTGGGTGGGATATGAGCTGTTAACTGGCTCCAGGGCCTGGTTCCTCATGACAGAAGTTACAGAGCTCTGGCGAGGGACTAGCTAGCTGTCCCTGGCTTCTCAGTACTATGATTGAATAGGCCTTTCCCAGCACTACTCATAATGAAGCTTGGGCTCCAATGCAGCAACATTAGGGGGTGGGGCTAGAGGCAGACATTTGGGTTATGGAGACAAAGCCCCCAAGAATAAATAAAATGTTTTCATCAGTTCTCCCTGGTAGTGTAACAGAACAGATGAAAACAAGAACTTTTGGAGGGAGGGGTTCACAATGTAATCCCAGCCAGCTTGAAACTTACTATGTAGCCCAGGATGGCCTCAAACTTGAGGAGATCCCACTTCTGCCTCCAGAGTACTGCACACATGGGCCTTAAGTAACCACACCTGCATGAAAAGTATGAACTATGCTGTTTACCTAGTGCTTAGAGGAAATGCAAATAAAATCATCTGAATGGGACTCCGCCAGGGAAAATGGCCTTGCTTCCTTTTTGACTGGCTTTGAAGGCAATGTAAACAGAATGGGAAAGAAAGGGTCTGTTCCATCTGCCTTCCTTCTTTCTCCTAATCTTTTTCCCCAGTAGAAAGGACACAACATAAAGCACGTGAATGAAAAGAAGAAACAAGAGGAAGGACGAAGGATGCTCCCAGCTAAGGTGAAGGAGAAGGTTTATTGTAGATGGAGATCATAGCACAGCCAGAGGCAGGGACAGCTCGGAAAGTTCCTAGTGGACAACCACCGAGCCATGTGGTGGAGGAGGGGACAGCAGCCTGAGCCCCAAGAGACTGGCTAAAAGAGTAGAGGGGGAAGGGGAAGGGCAACAGGTGGGGATGTGGACACACCAGGTACCCAAATGGCTGGATTATATACGGAAGGGCAGCTGGGGGAAGGGCAGCCCAGCTCCTGGACTGCAGAAGTTTAGGGCAGAGGGCAGGGTATGCCAGCCATACCCTGGGGCAGGTAGGGACTGATACAGGGAGGACCCGGAGGCCATGTACACTTTGATACATTGAATAGGCCCCTCAGATAGCCTTTGACCCAGGTTGGAGACCTAACAGCCTCTTCCTCATCCCTGCCAGAGTTCCATGGCTTTGCACTTACTATGCAGCCAAGGAGGACCTTTAAAGTTTTTATTTTCTTGGGGCTTGAGAGATGGCTTGGACATTAAGAGCTCTTATAGAGGGACCATGAGCTGGTTCCCAGCTCCCAAGCCCGGATAAGCTCTGGATCTTGATAAATGTATTTAAGTACTTTATTGTACTTCAGCCTAGCAGAATTGCCTACACTTGGTTTGTAATTCCTGAACTCTCGGGAGCCCTAGGGAAGGCCATTCTGGGCTAGCCTGAGTAAGACCTTGTCTCAGAAAACTAAATAGGCTGTAGAGATGGCTCAGTTGTTAAAGAGCACTGGCTAATCTTCCAGAGGACCTGGGTTCAATTCCCAGTGGCTCACAACTGTTTGCACTAACTCCAGTTCTAGACACCCTCACACGGATCTACATTTGTGCAAAACACAAATGTATATAAAATACAAATAAATAAATTATATATACAAAGGCTGGGAGTAAGAGGGCTCACTTAAAAAAAAAAAAAAAAAGGACAGGGCATTGGTGGTGCACACCTTTAATCCCAGCACTGGAGAGGCAGAGGCAGGTAGATCTCTTTGAGTTCAAGGCCAGCTCTGGTCTACAAAGCTCCAAAACTACAGAGAAACCCTGTCTTCAAAAACAAAAAGAAAGGAAGAAAGGAAGGAAAAAAGAAAGGAAGGAAGGAAGGAAGAGAAAGAAAATAATGAGCCAGGCATGGGGGCACACACCTTTACACACCTTTAGTCCCAGTACTTGGGAGGCAGAGGCAGGCAGATCTCTGTGAGTTCAAGCCCAGCCTAGTCTACATAATGAGTTCCAGGACAGCTAGGACTGTGGACTATTACACAGAGAAACCCTGCCTAAAAATAAATAAATAAATAAATAAATAAATAAATAAATAAATAAATAAATAATAAAGTCAAACACAAACAAACAAACAACACCAAATAAATAAATGAATAATGCATAACCTACTTTGGTGGAGGGGAGAGTGGCTCAGCACTTTTACGAGCACTAGCTGTGCACACATACATGTATATGGGCAACATACTCATGCACATAAATAATTCTTTCTCTCTTTTTTCTTTTTGAGACAGAGATTTTCTGTATATTCCTGGCTGTCCTGAAACTTGTAGACCAGGCTAGCCTTGAACTCACAGAGATCCACCTGCCTGTGCCTCTGCCTCTGCCTCTGCCTCCCCAATGCTGGGATTAAAGATGTGCTCCATCACCGCCCAGCTGACAGTAATATATTTTTGTTTTTAGTGAGTCATGGTGGCACACCTGACATTCTGGCACTTAGGAGGCGGAGGCAGAAGGGCTACCTCAAATTCAAGGCCAGATTGGATTACATAGTAAGACCCTGTCTCAGTCAGGCATTGGTGGCACATGCCTTTAGTCCCAGCAATCGGGAGGCAGAGACAGGCAGATCTCTGTGAGTTTAAAACCATCCTGGTCTACAACAGTTAGTTCCAGGACAGCCTCTGAAGCCACAGAGAAATCCTGTCTCAAAAAAACAAAAAAGGAAAAGAAAAAAAAAATGTGAATGGTTTTGTTTACTTTTTAAAGCAAATAGACATCTGGATATGTCTACATATTCAGGAAACACCACAGGTAGGACCCAAAGTAACTGAGTAACAGTGTATGTGGAGGGGACATGGGATCTGGAGCCAGAGGAAGTAGCCCAGCCTGGTCTACCAGAGCTAGTTCCAGGACAGGCTCCAAAGCCACAGAGAAACCCTGTTTCAAAAAACTAAAACCAAGGCCAAACCAAACAAAACAAAACACAAAACCCTGTTTCAAACAAAACTGGGGGTAGGGGCTGGAGAGATGCTTAGAGAGCTCAAAGATGGCTGCTCTTAGGACCCAGTTCAGCAGCATCCACATGGTAACTCCCATTTCAGGGACTCTGACACCCTCTGAGGGCGGCAGGCACACAGGTGGTGCACAAACATACATACATGCAAATAAAAGACTCATATTAAGGAAAGTTAGAAAAATAAAAACTCCACCACCATAATGAGGCTGGAGAGATGACTCATTGAATATGTATCCTAGCACCCATCTCAGGCAGCTAACAAAACTCCAGGTCCTGGGGGAATCTGACACCTTTTTCCAGCCTCCAAGGACATCTTCATATACCTGGCACACACATACCACAAATAATAAATCTTAAAAAGAAAATAGCTGTGGGGATTAAGAGATGGCTCAGTATTTGTTGCTTTTACAGAGGGCCCAGGTTTGGTTCCCAGAACCCACACGGTAGCTCACAACCATCCCTAGTTCCAATTCCAGGGGATCCAAGATTGTCTTCTGAACTCCACAAGTAACACGCTCGCTCGCACGCACACATGCACGCACGCATGCACGCATGCACAGTGAACATACGTTCAAGGGTAGACAGATCTGTGTTTGGAGCCAGCCTGGACTACAAATCAAGTTCCAGTTCAGCTAAGGCTACATAATGAAAAACAAACAAAACAAACTAGTTTCTCTTGTGTTCTTATACATTTTATTTTATAATTTACAAACAGTTTTCTGAGTAAGTATTCATGAGTTTCACCAAAATTTGAAAGGGACCCATGGTAGGATTGAAGGCTTAAAATTGCTGCATACAAGAAATGTGCAGCCTTAACTCTTCTATAAAGGGATGTTTGTCACCAGGTGCTGTATCTCTGGGGGGGGGTCACAGTCTTTTTTCTTTTTTTCCCTTTAGATTTATTTTATTCTATGAATCTGCACCTGTGAGCATCGCATGTGTATCTGGTGCCCGTGGAGGTCAGAAGAGGGCAGAGGTTCCCCTGGAAATGGAGTTGTAGATGGTGTGAGCCACCATTTGGATACTGGGAACCAATCCCAGGGCCTCTCACTATAAGGGCAACTGCTGATCCATCTCTCTAACCCCCTCAAAGCCTGTCGTCTTTTGGTTCCTTCAAAGGAAAGAGACCATCCCAGAGCACAGAATCACCTGTCCCAGTTGTAGACTCGCTGTCATCAGTAGGCTGCCAGCTGGAGACACAGGCACCATGAGAAGAGCAGCTGTGTGCCATCTCAGAGATTTGTCCTATGACTCCTCCTCCCAGCTGCAGCTGGCCAAGGGTCCCACTACACTCATACTTTTCAGACCCAATGGCAACAAACCAACCTGTTTGAGCACACCTGGGATGTCAGCATTGAGAAGACTAGAAGAGAGGGCAGACACTGAGAGGAATGGCAAGCCCACAGCAGAGACCCAGAGTCCTTCCACCACAGAAGAGATCCGACCTTGAGCCTCAGTACAGCTCTGCTCCCTACCATCCTGTCACAGAGCTCAGAAACTGGGGAATGGCAGGGAACTCCAGCCCGGTAGCCCACAGCTGAACATGAGGAGTGCCACGGAAGAATAGCATCTATGTCACTGGAGGTCTCTAGCCAAGGATTTTTGATCTGCTTGACTGTGTACAAAGCAATTAGAGCTTTTGTTGCTCTGGTGGGGTCTACATAGAGAGACTTCTATGGCCAGGTTCCTTTTATCCCACGGGGGCTTGCAGGACCCTGTCTCTTATGGAGTAAACCTAGTCACAGACCCACAAAATTGATTGACCAACAACATCCACATCTCAATTCTATTTATGTATTTGTTTATTTACTGGGGAAGAATCTTACTATATAATGCTGGCTGGCCTGGAACTCACTAAGAACAGGCCGGTCCTGAACTACAGACATCTGATTGGTTTTGCCTCCCCGGTGCTGAGAGTAAAGGCATGTGCCACCATACCTGAACACATTTCAATCCTAACAGTGCTTTAGAGATGAGGAAAAGCCTACAGTAAGAAATAAGGAATCCAAATGTAAGTGTGCTAGCATATATCTATGGTAGCAAGCACATACTCAGTACACTTAGGAGGCTAAGATGAGACAACCATAGTTACAGGGAGGAGCAGGGAGCCAGGGAAGGAAGGAGAGAGGGCATTTAATGGTAATGGACCCCCATCTACTTGTGCCCCCTTCCCTTCCCCATATATTTGTATTTCCTAGAGTATACACTCTCACCTCCAAGTTTGTACACCTATGTCCTGGCTGGAATACCTTTAGCATGCCCTCAGGAGCTCTGTAAAACCAATTTTAATATTCAAAGCAAGTGGGCCACTGGAGAGACGCTCAGTGGTTAGGAGCACTTGACTGCTCTTTCAGAGGTCCTGAGTTTAATTCCCAGCAACCATATGGTGGCTCACAACCATTTGTAGTGGGATCAGTTTCCTTCTTCTGGTGTGCATGAAGACAGAGGACTCATATACATAAAATACACGAATAAATAAAGCTTAAAAAAGAAAAGACTCAAAGCAAGCTCCACTGATACTTTTACACCTTGGTAAGGTGTGCTTTTATATTGCCAAGCCCAAGAAGGAAATTACTGCAATGTAAGACATCAACAAACGTGTAACCCTCAGATCCATTTCAGTACATTAGGAGGGTTCATGTGGCCAGGATGAGACTCCCTTTACTCAGTTCTCAGCTGGGAAGTAGATGCTACATAGAATCCACGAGGGGCATGGGTAGTTTCCTGGCTCCTAGGTGTTGGCACTAGTAGATTTATTCAGCAGTGCAACAATATACCTCTAGGCCTATAATGTTCTAAACATTATGCCAGGTGCTGGGGATTAAGGATGAATGGAGAAATTAACTGGAAGGATAAAGTTGAACAAATACTTAAAAGAACACTCTAAAAATCTGTAAAGGAAAAACAACAGTTTAATCTGTGCTTTAGTCCAGGTGTCCTGGGGAAGAGTTTCCCCTCACTCTCCCAAGGGGAAGATTTAAGGGTATTATACCCGTAATCCTCAGGTTAGGTGTCAAGGCGTGAGGCCCGAATCCTAACCTAGACCCACAACTGAACCTATTATAGTTTCCCTTAATTCCCAGCACGAGATCCGGGAATTAGTGGTCTGGTTGCCAGCCCATTCGGGTTCAAGTACCCCAAGAACGCCTTCTAATGATTCTCCCCTTACTCAGGGACCTCACCTAGATAGGTTCTTTAATTGGACAATTGTTCCAATTGTTCAATTGTTCTTAGCTTTTTCTTTTCTTTTCTTTTCTTTCTTTCTTTTTTTTTTTTTAAGACAGGGTTTTTCCTGTAGCCCTGGCTGTCCTGGAACTCACTCTGCAGACCAGGCTGTCCTCGAACTCATAGAGATTCGCAGGCTTCTACCTCCCAAGTACTGGAATTAAAGGCGTGCGCGCTACCACCACCCGGCGAAAACTGTTAAAGGACTGTCTCAAGTGACCTTCTTAGAAGGTACGACTCTTTTGAAATGAAGGAGCAAGCTGGCACGGGTGTCACAAATCCTAAACCCAAACAGGACAGCAAAACAGACCCACACTCCTTCCTAAGAGCAGAGCTTTAGAGAAAAGTCCCAAGAAAGCCCCGCCCCCAAAGCGCGAGCGCCAATTGGTCAGCGTGACCGCAGGGCGTGGCCAGATCTTAAAGGTCCAAGAGCTTAGTAGGCCGGGAGGAGGTTGTACGTGCTCCAGGGACCCCAGAGGAAGTGATGCCTCAAAGGCACATGTAGGTTTCTTTACAAACTCGCTAATGTCCAGACTCAAGTCTTAGATCTATGGAGCCCACTAGAAACTTTCCACTATTCGGAGGCGCTTTCTCTGCCATCCTCCCCACTGGGGCCATTGATGTGAGGTGAGAAAGCCCAGACGCCCCGAGCCCGGTCGGGTGGGTTGCGGGAAGATACCAGAGACTAGACTGTCCCTGCCCCTCTTCCAGCGACCTCCGACCGGTCCCGGACAACCAAGAAGTTTTCTGCCATCCCGTGACCGACCAGAGTCTGATCGTGGAACTTCTGGAGCTGCAGGCCCACGTGCGGGGCGAAGCGGCTGCGCGGTGAGAAAGCTAGCCAATGGGAGACCAGGAGCTGAGGAAGTGGGCGGGGCCTGTATCTGGACGGTTATTCAGGACGAAAACTCCAAGGGCGATATAGCAGACTGGCAAGAAGAGAGAGAGGCTCGAGGGTGGGGATGAGTTATTCAGAGATGCCTCTCGATACCCCTGCCCCCCCCACTCCAGGTACCATTTTGAGGACGTTGGCGGAGTGCAGGGGGCTAGGTCCGTGCACGTGTTATCTGTGCAGCCTCTGTGTTTGGAGAACTTATCTCTGAGGGGCTGCTGTCAGGAAGCCTGGTTCCTTTCTGGCAAGCAGCAGGTAGCTAAAGAAAACCAGCAGGTGAGAACCATGGCGAATGGGATGTCCTTGAACTGGGAGAGGGGTAGTTCCAGTTACCATCCTGGTAAGCATCCTGATTCTGACCCCTTTAGGTAGCAAAGGATGTCACACTACATCAGGCCTTGCTCCGGCTGCCCCAGTATCAGACTGATCTCTTGCTCACCTTCAATCAGCCCCCGTAAGGACGAAGTAAAGGGTGGGAAGCTCGCTATTGTCCTTCCCCCACCCCCAATTGGCTGGGTGGGTCAAACAGGAAGATTGGCTAGTGGACTCCTTCAAGGAAGAAGAAATGGGCCAGGGGCTTGTGGGATCAGGGATTCCTGAACTTCTGGGGGATAGGAAATGTAATCATCAAACCTAAAGCCGGTTCATTTTCTTTCTGTCTCTGTTCCCTCACCCAAGCTCTACCAGCAGGTCTCTTGGCCCTGAAAATCTATCTTGCTCACCTTGGAATCTGGATAACTTTGAACAACTGGTGACTAGTTTGACTCTTCATGACCCCAACATCTTTGGTCCCCAGTAAAGATGGTGGAACACAGCATACTGCTTCTGGGGACTGAGGGACCCGGTTCCGAGAGGGGGTGTGTCTACCTCTTCCCTGGACATAAACGTCACACACCTCCTCTGCAGAAATAAACTTGCTTTATAAACATCATAGTTTCCGTGGCTTTGAATCTAAGCGGACGCCTGGGTCTCCCAATTCCCTGTGGTCTTGGAAGAGGGACTTTAAAGCTGTGCACAGGAGCAGGAAAGACCCAAGGACGGCAGAAGAAATATACTTTGGGGTGTCTGAGTCAACCCTGAGATGGGTGTAAAGTATGCAGGGGAACTTGTGGAGAAATTGTAAAGCAATATTCAAGGGAAGGACATAAATTACTGTTCAGAGTGATTCAACCCTAAGAGAACAGAGAGGAATTGGGAGTGTTTGTCCTCCTAGGGGGATGAGAGTCCATCAGTCAGTAAATAGTTACTGAGATAGTAAGTAGAGACAGAGGTGCCCAAAGAGTGTTGATTTGGGCACAGTAGAGAGACTCATTTAGTGTATGTGTTGTAGAAGAAACGAAGCTGATCCCAGAAGAAGAGGGAGAGGACAGTGTGGGGGCCAAGGCGAAAATAGGAGGCACCTATACCCTTGTACATGCCAAAAAAGCCCTCTGTCCGAGCTGTCTGCAGCAGAGCGTCCAAGATCCCCCGGTACATGAGGCCCTGGAGTATGTCAGAGAGGGAGGGAGAGCACAGGAGGAGCATGTCAGAGTCCACCAGGGTCAGACACTTTAGCAGGTAGCATTAGAGGGTCCACTTCTCCACCCCCAGTTTTTCCGGTCAGCAGAGCCCTACAGTACTCCCCTACCTTGCCGTGAGAATCAGTGGGCTGGTTATAGAGCCTTGTGCTGGCCACATCAAAGGGTGTCATGGCTATGACTACTGCGAAGCCACTCACCATGGCAGCTGCCAGAGCCACCTTCCAGCTCTGGGGAGGAAAGATCTATAAGAAAGAGAAAGAATTTTATCAGCCTTAAGGTAGGACAGGCCCTCCCCTGGGAACATAATTTCTGGAAGCTTCCATACCAGCAGAGATAACACAGTGTGAACACTGAAGGAGGACTGTCCAGAGGGCTTAAGTTACCCCCTTGTGGTAGGAAATGATGACAGGATCCAGGCTAAGGAGTCAAGGACCCCAAGCCTTCCTGCTGCTCCCTCACTTTTGAACCTTGTCATCAGCCCATCCAGGGCCCACCTCCCTTTTTTCCACCCTTGTTTCCCATTCCAGGAATGGTCCCACCCCTTCCCCGGCAGTACCTCCCACTGGCTCAAGAAGTCCTTGGTGGATGAGAAGGTGCACAGCTGGGCAGAGGAACCGACGACAACTCTGGGCAGGCCGCCCACGGCCCCACGCCACAACCCCACTAGACCATGTTTCTGGCCAATCTCGGCTAGTGCCTGAAACATGCCCTGGTGGGGGGGAAGACCATGGGGTTGGGGTTCAGTCACCCCACCATCAGGGATTGCCTCCTGATGACACTTTCAAGGATCATGCACCTATTGCCCAGACAACCAGTTCACTGTAAGTTTAGAGCCAGAATAGGGGCCCTCAGGTGTCTGCTAACACTTGCCAATCCAGGCTAGTATGGAATTGACATTAGCAGGTCAAGAGAATGGGGCAGGAGAAACAGGTGTGGGAGATTGGAGGAACAAAGGCACATGAGGGTCAGGATGGGCTCCAGGGCACAAAGGCACATGAGGGTCAGGATGGACTCCAGGGCATGATGAATGGGACTTGATGGGGCTGGGCAGAGCAGTGGTTGGAGCTGAGCTGCTAGCTACTGGCAGGAAGCCGGGAGAAGATGGTTGGGTACACCAGTGGTTTGGGGAATCCTCACCTGATGCTTATACTGGTACCCTACAGCGATTTCAGAGGTCGCCTGTGCCTGGAGGTGTGTCTTCACCTGGAGACAAGAGAGTATCTCAGCCTGTGCCCAAGTGGTCATCTTCCCAACACAAAGACCGATACACCCAATCCCTTCACACTTCCTCCAGGGTATTGAGCGTTGACAATATCCTTTTAATCTGATAATTACTGTTGTTTCCCCCTTAACAAATTGGTCATGAGACTCTGTGTCCCTTGGCTACAGTCCCAGGGGACAGACCTCCTAGCACTGCAAGATACCCTGCCCCCTCCACATTCTACTTCCCTTGGGGCTGGGGGTGGGGAGTGGAGGCTGGAGAATGGCAATATTTCCTAAGACTTCATATTAGGCAAGAACTGGGTGTCTAGCCTCTTATGCCAGCACCCATTCCAGATCAGATTTCCACTAGCCTCCCTGTCAGACTACCCAAATGGGTTCTTTGGTTCCCAGGACCCATACCAAGAGGTATGAATTTAGCTGACTTTGAGGATGCCTTTGTACTCAAATCTCATATACTAGGAGTGAGACCAAGTTGGCTCTCTTATAGATCATCTCAATATCTTAGCTGCACTAAGCCTGGCCTAGTCCCAACAATAAACGACTATGTAACCTTGAGCAGGGCACCTACCATCTCTGGGTCTCAGGCTCCCAACCCTTCACCTATATTTGATAGCTCAAAAGAGAAAACTGAGACTGCGATTCTGTGATATGCAGGACCCTCCTGATCCTACACTCACTGATGAATGTTACTCAGATTCTCATCCTGCCTACACACAAAGTCAGCCTTGGTATTGGGCAACAATAAGACAATAAAAGCTATGTGGGATCACCAGGCAGGGTGGCACATGTTTGTATTCAAAGCCCTCTGGTGGTAGAGGCAAGGAGGATCAAGAGGCCAGCTTGGGTTCACAGCGACTTTTCAGACCAGCCTAGGCCATGTAGCCAGACCCTGTATCCAAAAATTGATAAATAAGAAAGAAAAATTGTCAAATGCTTACCATCTGCCAGGACCTATACTATGCTTCACATGTTCATCTCATTTGTCTCCTTTAATCCTCCCAACAACCACACAAAAGTCTATAATTATTCCTGTTTTATAGATGTGGCACCAACAAATAGTTTTCAAAGCCAGGACCTGAGTTTCAGAAGGTCTGATTCCAAAGCTCAGCTGCAGACAGATATGATGCACACCTGATAACTGAAGCGCGGAGAAGCTAGGCTGGACCGTGGGTTTGAAGCCAGGCTGTGCTACAGAAGTTTTGACACTACTATAGAGGGAGGCCCTGCCTCAACAAACAAACAAACACGCCTGCTTAAAGAAGTCTCCAGAAGCAAAATCTGTAATCTTCATAAGCACATTGCAGTCAGTTGGGTGGGTGTGTATAAAACAGATGGAAGCCTTGAAGCTTTCCAACACTTTCCTGTGATTTCTCCTGCGAGACAGCACCCTGTCACCAATGCCCTTGTGAAGGGTAGGTTCCCACCTTACACCAAGGGTCATTCTTGAAGGCCCCAGACAAGACCCCCATCTTACCATGTAGATCGGGCTTCCCAGATAGGCTCCCATGACCCCAGCTAGGGCCCCAGCTGCAGCACTGCGTAAAGGACTGTGGGCACCTTCATTGGTGTGCAGGTATCCCCTAGACTCTGCCAGCCCGTAGGTGCCCAGTCGGATGCCATTCATTAGGAACTGGTACAAGAGCGCAGGGCCCAGGCCCTTCTGCAAGGCGGCCAGGCCATCCACCTTGCCAATGGTGAAGAAGGCATGGAAGACGTTTCTGTAGTGGCGCTGGTAGGTTCCCGGGGCCTTCAGTTCTCCCTGCAATTGCATTCTGGTCTTCACAACCTCCAGGGGATTGGTGAACACACAGGCCCCACAGGCTGCTATACCACTCATCAAGAAGTCCATGGTAGGGGTAGCAAAGGCCTCCAAAAGCAGGGATGAATATCAGGGTAACACCTGGCTTTTTGCAGTCCAGGCTGCAACAGGTAGAAATTTAGAGAGCTAAAATGTCAGGGTCAAATTAGGTTAGAGGGAACTTGGGGGTCAGAGAGTGGGAAAAGAGGGGGAGCAAGAGGAGTGTAGGAGAGTCTGGCGAGAAGGCCAGACTAAGGGATCTGAGGTCAAGGAGGAGCAGAAGTTAGAAGGTGGCAAGTGGGGATGCCTGGGTTACAGGAGGCTAGGAGACCAGGGAGTGTTTTGGGGAAACGCGGAGTTGGGGGAATGGTAGCTGGAGAGGCAGGAAAAAGAAAAGCAACAGCAAGAAAAGGATCAGAGAGAAGACCCGGAGGTGGTTTGGCGACAAGCAAGAGGAGGGTCGCGAAGGGAGTTAATACTGTGGCTAAGGATGAGCTTGGCAAGGTAGCTACCGAGCTGGAGCACCTTTACCCGGGGTAGCTGGCAGAGGCCGAGCCGCCACTCGTCAGTCCGTGGAACGCAGCGCCAATGGGGACTCTCTTCAAGAGCCGCAGCCGAGCGCCTCCTCCAATGAGCGCAGAGCCGGCTCCGCGACCAATGGGAGGCGCTCGCAGCGGCCCGGCCCTCGGCCTCGGCCGGAGCAGGTTGGGTTAACTCTCCTAGCTCCGGCTCCAAGGCCTGCCGCGGGTCTCGGCCGGGTGTCTGACCCGCCGCGGACGTTTTATCTCTGTCCCGAGTTGGGGCGGGCCGTGGGTTCCTGAGCGGATGCAGAGGCCGAGAGCAGAGGGTTGGGCAGCTCCTGCGGATGGCCGGCTCCCTGCTGTCGTCCTTTAACACGGGTCATCTCGGTTTGGGGTTGCCGGACCGCAGCCACGCCCAGCGCTGTTCGGTTGCCAGAACAGCCCGGAAACAGCGGTCCCGCCCGCCGGGGTGACGGGACACACCTGCTGGACAGCACCCATCCCCTCAGGCCTAATAAAATGTTTGTAGAATCTACCAATAGGGTGTGGCCAGCTGCGGGAGCGGAGGGAGACAGACTTGAAGAGCAGCCAGGGAACAAAGCTTGAGCGTGTTAAGCTCTTGATCCTCGCAATGACCTAGAGGAGGCCGGGCAGGTCAAGACAAGGATTTCCATCCCTTCTCCATCCAGCGAGGCTTACATTACAGAGAGCAAACGTGTCTCTTGTCCTTGTTCCATGTGTGTGGTTCATCATGAGAGAATCCACGGGAAAGAAACTGGAAAAGAGGGGAGCGAGAAGGCAGGGGCTTAGGGCTGTCATCTGGGTGGCAGGAAGAGGCAGGCGGCTCAACCCGAGTAACACTCAACTACCTACCCTACTCACCGCTGAGTCCTGATTTGCATCTTCCGTCCTACTATCTGATTGACGGTTGACAAGTTACTTTTCTTCTCAGAAACTCCCTGTATAATGGCAGCGATATCCGTGGGGCATACTCCAAAGGAAGGGTTGAGATTGTATTCAGTTAAATTTACTGGAAAGTCGGGGGTTGGTAGAATTCTACCCATTTCCTGGAGGTCCCTGCCGTCTTTGTTCGGTGGTGTCCAGGTCAGCATGCCCTTGAGCATCTTCGGATGGCTTTTCCAAATTGTCCATCTTCAGCCTCATCCTACTTTGCTCCCCAAATATACACCTATTGTTCTTATTTAGCGGTTGTTAATTTCCCTGCTGCGCTAGACTGTGAGTTCCTAGGATCCCTGGGGGTGGGGGGGCAGATCCGAGTCATATAATTTGCTGTTTGTGAGACAGCCTTGCTGTGTGTAGCCTACAGGAGCCTCGGAATCAACATCACCTCGCCCCAGCCTGCGGAGTGCTGGAGATTTCAGGCATGCTGCCATACTGAGTGACAGTGTGACACCACACTTAGTTTCACATCCTGTCTTTGAAGCCTTCGGTTCTCAAAATGGTGGTCCTATAGCAGCAGCAATACCTGGGAACTTAGAAATACGTCTAGCCTCGCTGGAAACCCTCTGAACTAACAGGTCTGCAGGTAGAACCCTGTCCATCTGTCTTTCATCCAGACCTCTGGGTGCTAAAGATGCCGAATTATTGGCTTGCACCTCCTGTGTTTAATGCTGGATGCCCTGGAGACTGACATATTTTAAGGTGTTATTTTTTAAGAGGAATCTTAACGTTTAGAAGTTTTCTGGACATTTTAATTTCCTGAACATTGCACAGAAATTGTAAAGATACTGAGTGTTATAATGCTCGTGGGGAACCTTGGTGGATTCCATGGCTGACCAGAGACAAACATGCCAGAGCTTAAGTGGGAAGTTTTGTTAGAAAGGGAAGGGAGGGGGGGAGGAAAAGGAAAAGAAGTAAAGAGGCACAGAGACAAAGAGAGGAACAGTGAGAAAAGAGAGCAGAAGTGGGCAGGGTTTTTCTTTTTAAAGAGTCCTTTGCACCTGTGTAGTGATGGAGCAGCCATGGAACCCTGGGCTGACCAGGGCACTGCCTGAGTGCATTCTGCCAGGTGACAGGGGGCAGGCCGGCACAATGCCTGAATCCTTACATTGAGTGTCCTCATGTATTCTGTATGCAGTTTCCCCCACTATAGTACCTTCCATTATTATCATATACAACTAATGTAAGGATTTAGGCATTATGTGCCCCCTCTCACCTGCCAGGGTCCTGTCAGCCCAGGGTCCTGTCACTACATAGTCTGCATCTCTCCAGCCCCGAAATAATTCATTGTTAGTTCTTTCTTTCTTTATTTATAGATAGTGTCTCACTATGTAGCCCTGGATGGCCCGGAACTAGACTAGATTGGCCTCAAACTCAGAGTTCTGGTTGCTTCTGCCTTCCAAGTACTGGGGTTGGGCACTGGCTGATCTTCTAGAGGATCCAGTTTTGTTTGGTTTGGTTCGGGTTTTTTGTTTGTTTAGCTTTGTTTTTGTTTTTCGAGGCAGGTTTCTCTGTGTAGCTCTGGCTGTCCTGGAACTGTAGACCAGGCTGATCTCAAACTCAGAGATCTGCCTGCCTCTGCCTCCCGAGAACCTCTGTTCACTCCAGCACTCACAGGATAGCTCACTGCCATCCATAACTCCAATTCTAAAGTTTGATGTTCCCTCCTGGTGTCTGCTGGCACTGCATGTACATGTATACATACATAGACATTAGTAAATAATAACATACATCTTTAAAAAACAAAATAAGTTGTGGGGAACTTAGCAAAGAGCAAAGTTAGCATCTTAACAGTCATCTTTCCTACTACTCTCTTATCACTAACATACTGGTAATTTTCCATTCCCTTATGACTGCTCTCATGTTAAGCATATGATGCAGCCTGACCCTGAAAGAGTCTCAGCTGTAGCTATTGGACCCTAATTCCGGGATCCTGATAGGCCAGTGGGAGAGCCCGAGACACAAACACCAAAACCAGGAGATGCAATAAGCAAGAGGTGTTTATTGAACGAGTGTACTCGGGTGACAGCAATCTCGGGGAAAGCTGCACACCCCCCCAAGGGTTCAGGCTCCTTTTTATAGAGACAAACCGCAAATCAGCATACATGCATGGGGCACAAGGTGATTGATTACAAAGTATGTTTTCATGTTTGAGAGACCACCCAGGTATGACCTGTTCTTATTCAAAGGATAAACCATAGAATGACTTGGAAAGTCCCTAGACTGTCCGTTGGCCAGGAGTGACCCAAACAGTGCTGTTCATCTGGGACCATTTGTTCCAGTGTTGGGGACATATTTCTTGTTGTGGGCCAAGACCTGGGAGAGACTTCACTTCAGTTATTTTACAAAAGATTGATGATTCAGTTACTAGCCCTATTTAACAGAATCAGCCTAGCATAACCACGAGCCCCATCACCATAGTAACTTTCTTGTTCTCATCCTCCCATGTCAATGTCCATTCTTTATGATTTTCTATATTCTGCTTGCTAGAACTATTTTCCTTATCCTTTCCTACATTCTTGCTCTGCAAACTAAAATCTTTCATAGCAACTTGCCATAGCAGAACACCTGCACTCTGCTTGAAAAGACATTCTGCCTCCCTCACATCCTCCCTTTGGCCCATTCCCTCATTTCTCCACTACTTAAACCCTGTGGTTATATTCAATAAATGAGACTTGATCAGAATACTGTCTTGTCTCCATCTCTCAAGTCTCTTGTCTCCTCATTCTCCCTCCCTCCCTCAGGGTCCCCGTCGACTGACCCTGAGGGCTGGGGCAATAAGTAGAATAAAATACAAATAAGACAGAAAGTGGGAGAGCTATTTCTCCCCTCCATGAAAATAGAATTCCTACATCAAATTCTTCTGTGTGGGATATGTCTCCAAAATAATACATTTATTTATTTATTTATACATTAATTTATTTACTGATATCCTTATGGACTCATGGGTATTTTTTTATATATTTTGAGTTAAAGACTAACATGTTTGATTTTATTGTTCAATTTATTATGCCTTTGTCTTTTGGAGCGTGTGTGTGTGTGTGTGTGTGTGTGTGTGTGTGTGTGTGTGTAAATTTTTCATTTGTTATTTATTATTCTTACTGTTTATTGTTTTGAGAAAGAATCTCATGTATCCCAGACTGACCTGTCTTGAAAAACAACAAGCTGGGTGTCGGTGATGCACGCCTTTAATCCCAGTACTCGAGAGGCAGAGGCAGGCAGATCTCTGTGAGTTCAAGGCCAGCTTGGTTTACAGATTTAGTTCCAGGACAGGTCCCAATACAGAGAAACCCTGTCTTGCAAATCACCACACACACACACACACACACACACACACACACACACACACACACACAAAAGAGGACAAGAAAAAAGAAAAACTGCAACCAAAAACAAAAAATAAGGAAAGAAAAACAAGTGAAGTTTGAAGCTGCTATAATTAAGAAGGGTTTCTCTGTGTAGCTCTGGCTGTCCTGGAACTCACTTTGTAGACCAGGTTGGCCTCAAACTCACAGAGATATGTCTGCCTCTGCCTCCCAAGTACTAAGATTAAAGCTGTGTGCCACCACTGTCCAGCTTTGACAGATAGCTCCATTGCTTTTAATTTTACCTGAATATGAATAAAACTGATATGACATTAAAGTATGGCTTTGGTGCTGGAGTGAAACCTAGGGCCTCACACATGCTACCCTGAGGTACATTTCCAGCCTCTAGACATTTCTTTTTATATTGATTGAATTGATTGGTCTGGTACTCACCATGTAGACCAGGCTGGCTTCAAACTCACAGAGATCCACCTGAGCACTGGATTGAAAGGCATGCTCCACATACCCAATATGAAATATATATACATGTATGTGTATATATACATACATGTATATATAGTCATATTATTATATATTATATCTATCTATATAAATAAATACATTCTGGGAACTATTTGTTTTGTTTAAATGCTGGAGATGGAACTCATGAACTTGCACATACTAGGCAAGCACTAATCTACTGAGCTGTACTCTCAACCTGTAATTCTAGAATTTCTATTAAGGCAGCATAATGGTCACAGATGGGCAGCCTAACCTTGTAGCCTCAGAGTACAGATCCCTTTGGAAAGGGATGCCATGATCAGCAGGGGGCATCCCTGCTTCCTCCTTCTTCCTGGAAGATAAAGTAGAGAACCACAGGAAGTGGGAGGCAGGGCCCCACTGTAGTAGCTCTGGGATGACAGGCCTTCCAGCCAATAGCAGAAGGGAGGGAGGAAAAGCAGCTGTCAGCATTACCACTCCTTGTTGGGTAGGTAGGCCACCCATGTCACACTGTGCTTAGCTTTGTAGGAAGCTGCTAGTTGTCTTGCTTGTAATCACAACACTTAAGAAGCTGTCGCAGGAGAATCTGCAGTTTAAGGACAGCCAGAGCTGTGTAGACCCAAGGAAGAGCACCTGTCTAGGGTGTGCAAGAACACTGAGTCCCACCAATGGCACCAAAGGAACTTAAAAGCCATCATCAGATGCAGGCTTCCAACCTTGGACCATGCACCGGTTACTTTTCTTCTTGCTGTGGCCTCACAAAAATAAATAAATAAATAAATAAATAAATAAATAAATAAATACATAAATACATAAATACATAAATACATAAATACATAAATAAATAAAATTAAGGGAGGAGCAGTACATACAGGATCATGAATCAAGATTAGAGTCCGTCTTGACAGGCAAGGCAAGTATCCAGTTAGGGAGCAGGGAAAAATGAATGCTAGTGCTCGACTGGCTTTTCTTCATTTAAAAAATTCAGTCAGGAATCCTAGCCTCCAAAAATCTAATCTTCCCGGAGAGCATTCTCACAGATACAACCAGCGTGCATTTCCTGGGTGATGTTAAATCTACTCAAGCTGACACTGAAGATTAATTATCACAGTTCCCAGTTCCCCCTCTTCAACCTGACATCCAAGTACTTCACCTTGGATTTCACAATGTAGACCAGACTGGCCTGGAACTCACAGAGATCCACCTGCCTCTGCCTCCCGAGTGCTGGGATCAAAGGCATGCACCACCATGTCTGACCAAATACATCACTTTTTTTGTTGTTGTTTCGTTGGGTTTTTTGTTTGTTTGTTTTTGCTTTTTGGGACAGGGCCTCTCTGTGATTTTGGAGGCTGTCCTGGAACTAGCTTTTGTAGACAAGGCTGGTTTTGAACTCACACAGATCCAACTGCCTCTGCCTCCCGAGTGCTGGGACTAAAGTCGTGTGCTACTACTGCCCAGGCCAAATACATCACTTTTAAATTTAAAGCATAACATTCCATCTTGGTCCCTGAAGCCTTACATTGATTTTTTTTTTTAATTATTTTTGAGCTGGGTAGTGGTAGCACATGTCTTTAATCCCAGCACTTGGTAGGCAGGGGTAGGTGGATCTCAGTTTCAGGCCAGCCTGGTATACAAAGTGAGTTCCAGGACAGCCAGGACTCTTACATGGAGAAACCCTGTCTCCAAAAAAGATTATTTATTTTTATTTCATGTGTTTTTGCCAGAACATATGTCCGTATGAGGGTGTTGGATACACTGGAACTGGAGTTTATAGACAGTTGTGAGCTGCTATGTGGGTGCTGGGAATTGAACCTGGGTCCTCTGGAAGAGCAGCCAGTGCTCTTAACCATTGAGCTATCTTCCCAGGCTTCATGTTGGTCTTTTAAACATTTTAAATAATATTGTCATTAATATTATGTGTGTGTGTGTGTGTGTGGTCCTGTGTGTGCCCATGTACAAAGACAAATGTCATAGCATGCAAGTGGAGGTCAGAGAACAACTTTGTGGAGTTGTTTTTTTATGTGGATTCCAGGGAGTTAACCCAGGTCACCAGGCCCACATACATATTGGGAAAACAACAACTACAGAAGGGAAGAAAAGGTCATATTGTCCCATGGCTGGATGAAGATATGATAGCAGGTGTGTGGCTCCCTAATTTGTCCAACCTAACATATGAACATTTCATTCCCTCACATATATGTAATTGCATATGCTGAATCTTTTTTTTCTTTCTTCTTCTTCTTCTTCTTTTTTTTTTTTTTTTTTTTTTTTTTTGTTTTTGTTTTGTTTTTGTTTTTTTGAGACAGGGTTTCTCTGTATCTCTGTATAGCTTTGGAGCCTGTCCTGGAACTCACTTTGTAGACTTCTCTGGCCTCGAACTCAGAGAAATCAGCTTGCCTCTGCCTCCCAAGTGCTGGGATTAAAGGCACGGGCCACCAATGCCAGGCTTGCTTTGTTCTTTTTAAGACAGGGTCTCACAGTGTAGCCCCTGTTGGCCTGGTATTTGCTATGCAGACCAGGTTGGTCTTAAACTCACAGACATTAAACTGCCTCCTAGGTGCTGTAATTAAAGGCATGCACCACTATGCCCAGATTAATTTTGTTGTTATTTATTTTTAGTTTTTATGTATACGAGTGTTTTACCTTCATTTATGTATTTGCACCACTTGCATGGCTGGTGGCTCTGAGGGTCCAAAGAAGCATTGGATTTCCTGGAACTGGAGTTACTGGGAGTCTGTGAGCCCCCATGTGGGAGCTGGGAACCAAATCTTGGTCCTCTGCAAGAGCAGCCACTGCTCTTAACCTCTGAGCATCTTTCCAGTCCTGTCATGCTATCTTGTTTTTTGTAAAAACTCTACTTTCTTCCCAAAGTCCCTCAACAGATTTGAGAAGAGCTGAAGAGGGAGCATAAAGGTCCCAGATGCCAGTGAGAAAGCCACAGAGGAAGCTGCAATGTCTTCGAAGGCGTGGTGCTGTCTTCTACAGCTCTGCCTGGATGGGTTCATTTTGGCTGTCAGCGTGACACGGGAATGCTCAGACTCCACCTGGTGGTTCAGACTCCACCTGGTGGCAGTTTGACATCATCTTCCTGCCTCAGCTCCCTGGTTCTAGGACAGTTAGTGACTTTTAAAATGTTACTTTTATAAGCAGCAAAACTAAAACAAAACACTCACCTCCAAATAAACACACAAACAAAAAACCAAAACAAACCCTCCTAATATTTCAGTCAAAATAAATGAACACATGCCTTCCTCCCTTTCTTTTTCTCCCTTTTTTGGTTTTTTGAGACAGGGTTTCTCTTTGAAACAGTCTTGGCTGTCTTGAAACTCACTCTGTAGATCAGGTTGGCTTCGAACTCACAGAGATCCACCTGCTTCTGCCTCCCAAGTGCTGGGACTAAAAGTTGTGTGCCACCACTGCCCGACTCCTTTCTATTGCTGTTTTTATTTTTATTTACTATTGTGTTTATGGAGGACCATATGCCACAGTGTGCACATGTCAAAGTCAGAGGACAATATCTTTTGTTTGTTTGTTTATATGTTTGTTTTAAGGCAAGGGTCTTGCTTAGGAAGGATGTCCTTGAATTCACAATCTTCCTGTCTTCTTTCTGCACTTCTCAAGTGCTGGGATTGTAGGCTTGCCTTACCACCCCTAGCCATATTTCTTTTTTCTCCTTTATTTCCTTTTTAATTTAATTTTATTTTTTGAGACAGAGTCTCTGGCTGTCCTGGAACTCACTATGTAGACCAAGCTGGCCCTGAACTCATAGAGATCCACCTGTCTCCACCTCTCAAGTGCTGGGATTAAAGGCATGTGCCACTATGCCTGGCTCTTTCTTTCTTTTTGAAAAATATTTTATTTTTAATTGTGTGTATGTGGTTTTATATGAATATGTGCTTATGAGTACAGGTGCCTGCGGAGGCCAGAGGTGTTAGATCCCCCAGAAACTGGAGATGCAGGCAGTTGTAAGATGCTTAGAACTGAGTCAGCATCCTCTGGAACAGCAGTGTGTGCTTTAGCTGCTGGGCCATCTCTCGGCCCTTCCTTCTTCCTTTCTTCTTTTTTTTTGATAGTTTATTTTTATGAGTATTGGTATTTTGCCTGCATGTATGTCTATGTGAGGGTGTTGGATTCTGGGGTTATGGATAGTTGTGAACTGCCACCTGGGTGTGGCTGGAGTTATAGATGAGGCATGAATTGTTGGGAACTGAACTCAAGTCCTTAGGAAGAGCTCTTGAGCTCTGAGCAGTCTCTCTAGTCCTTTTAGTGGGTTTCCTTTCTTTTCCTTTGTAACACTCAGATGGAACTCAGAGCCTCACAAAATGCTTGACAAGAGGTCTAAGGCTAATCCACACCTTCAACCTAGATTTCCTTTTCTTTTCTGTTCTCCTCCCCCTTTATTCCACCCCCCCCCAGGCAAGGCCTCATCAGGTAGCCCAGTGGATTGAAATTTTAGAGTGGCCAGGCAGACAGACATCTTTGAGAGGGATTTTTCCAACTGCCAGAAGGAGGTGAAGGAATGCTTCCTGGAGATCACTTGGGAAGATTTCCAGGCATCAGACACAACTCTGAAGATCCTTGGTTAGGACCCTGAAGGGAGAAGCTGGGGGACAGGGTAGATTGCAGACATTTAGCAAAAAAAAAAAAAAAAAAAAAAAGAGTTTAAAACATCTTTCAGTACTAGCTTACTGGACCCCCTTCTCAGAGTCTAGCTTGGTATTTATTTGTGGATGTGTGTCCATGCCAGTGACATTTGATGGGACCTCTCTTGACCAGCCCTTGCAACTTCCACCAGTCTCCTTCTCCTTCCCAGGCTGGGGTGTGGTTCATTCCACCCCTTTCACGGTTTTTATCACACACTCCCAGCCCTGGGAACTCAGTTTCCCAATCAGAGAGCAAATTAAAGGAAGGTGTGTGGCGGTGGGCACTCCACAACCGGACCTCCTTCTCACCAGACGTGACTTCTAGTCACTGTGGGATCCTCCCACTGGAACAGGGAGTCAGAGCAGGGACCCAGAGGAGAAACTGGGAATGCAGAACGGTGAGCAACAGGTCACCCTTCTCGCATCTGAAGATCCCCTTCCCCACCTCCCTCCACACCCCCACCCCTAGCCTGACACAATGGCTGGGTGGGGCAGAGGAACTGGCTTCCTCTGTGGAGATGGAAATCTGGGCCTTCAATTCCTGCCCCAGAGACGAAGGGACACTTATTGGAGACGTTGGGCAACATTTGGTGCTCCAAGGAGGCAGGAAGATACACTGAAAACAGAAATTACCCCAAATCATAAAGGTAAATTCCTGAGGGAGGGGGTCTTCAGACGGGAGGGGAGAGAAGAGAGGTCCTTGTGTACAAAGTGTGATTGGCTCACACCAAGGCATTAGGTTGAAAGTTGGGAAGACAGACAGTTGTGCAAGTGGTAGGATGATGGACAGACACCCCTTAGCTGCGAGGGAGCTGTGAGGACTGGCATGTGGTACTGCCCGCCAAGCTTGCCAGGGCCCCCCCCCCATTCTCACCGGAACCCCTGCCAGCCACACAGCAGCACAGGTGAGGACGCCTGCACAAAGATCTCTCTCTCTGTACCCGAGTTCCAGCCTCTTCTACCTCCAACACCTTGGATGCTGGATTCCTCACATCCTCTAGGCCCAGTGTGCGCATGTGGAGCGTGGTGTGGTTGGGGGGGCGGTGTCCGGTTGGGAGGAGGATCGGATTCCTGTTTCCTGCCCCAACTCACTCAGCCCTAGGAGGTGCCTGAGAGTGGAGGGAACTGGAGGGTAAGTGCTTGGGGCCCCCCAACTATCTCAGCCCTGTGAAAGGCTTGAGCTGGGAGTGGGGAGTGAAGTAGAGCAGGTCCCTGGGATGGGATGGGATGGGGGGTGGGGGGAGCGTGAGTTCCCTGAAGGGGCGAAGGCAAAGACCACTGCTTGGGTTACCTCAATGAGGGGCTTCCAGGCAGCATGTAGGGGCCAGTGATGAGCTGCAATCTAAGAGGGCCCTGATGCTCATCTCTTCTCAAGAGCCTGACTCAGGACCTGGAAGGCTATGACTTCTGATCATACAAGGGAATTTAGGGGCTCTCTTGTGTCCCAGCTCTGTCCCACATCCTCCTTGTAAAGAGGAAGGCAAGCACAGGGCCCAGGTCCCAGTACTGTTGGAGCCAGCTATGCTTTGGCTCCCAGCTTGTGGCCACCTTCCCAGGCATCCGGGCAGGACCCAGCCTTCCACTGGAGCTTCTCTCTGTGACCAGACCCAGGTGTGGCAAGGATGAGAGGATGGGGCAGAAGAGATCAGGCTGGGACCCCTGGTCTCCTGTTGTCAGAGGCGCCAGGAATCTTCATGGCAGGAAAAGGAGACTAAAAATAATCCGGAAAGGGAGAGTCCGGAGAGAGGAACTGGGAAATGGGAGGGGGGAGGGGCAGTCAGAGCTAGGAAACAGTGATACATCCCTGGGCTCAGGCACTGGCTTGCACGTGTGCGTGCCTGTGTGTGCGTATGTGTATACACACACACCCGTACTCACTCTTTTTACCCAGATAGCAGAGACACATACACTATCCTAACACCACACACTCCTTGACATTTCCGTGACTCTTCCCCAGCAAATGTCCCAGAGCACACTCAACTCACTCATTCAGCACTAGATAACGGTGCACAGTAACTCACATAAAATCCTACACGTAGTGACTGTACCCGCAGGCTGAGTTCCTTTCAGTGCATCTTATTCTCTGCTACCCCTGCCTTCCCATCCTCCCCAACAGCTTGTTCTTAGTTAGCCCCACAGTGCCCTCTGACCTGATTGGCAGCAAAAGTCAAACGACAGAGAAGCTGGCCACGGCAGTACAAGCCTGTAATGCCAGCACTCTGGAGGTTGAGGCCAGAGGATCTTGAAAAAGAAAAGCTACCCAGGAGGGCCCAGGGATGAGCAGGGGTGAGAAGTGAAGCAAGATGACAAGGAGGAAGGGAGGGAAGTGTACCGATGTTCTCCCCTGACTCAAAAACAGTTTCAGATCTATCCACCACTTTCTCCCTCCACCCTCCTCAGGGGATGACTTCCACAGAACACCTTCCTCCTTGCAAACACTCAGAAGACGATGTCAGCTCAGTCCCTGCCTGCGGCAACGCCCCCTACCCTGAAGCCCCCTCGGATCATCCGCCCCCGCCCCCCTTCTCGCCACCGGGCTCCACACTCCCCGGGGCCTCCTCACAATGGTTCTCCTTCGAAAGCACTTCCCCAAATTCCCAATGATGCATCAGCCTCAATGTGCACCTCCATCTTCTGGGAGCCGCCCACGTCTTCCCTGAAGCCCCCGGCCCTTCTGCCCCCGTCAGTTTCTAGAACCAGCTTGGACTCACAGACTTCCCCTGACTCCCCTTCCAGCACGCCCAGTCCCAGCCCAGTGTCCCCGCGTTCCATCTCCCCAGAGCCAGCACCCTGCTCTCCAGTGCCCCACCCAAGCCCTCCGGGTCCCCCCGAACACCTCTGCCCTCGCTCCCTATGCCTCTCCAGGATGGCCCTGCCTCGGCCCCTGGCACGGTTCGTAGACTGGCCGGCAAGTTTGAATGGGGGCCTGAAGGCAAAGCCCAGTCCTCAGACTCCCTGGAGCGATGCTCCCAAGGGGGCGCGGATGTGAATGGGGAGAGAGAGACGCCCCAAGCCGTCCTTCCCGGGAACGGGTCCCAGGAGAATGGCACTCCAGGTAAGCCTATGGTGCAAGTTGAGTAGCCCCCACATAGCTAGCTCATCGATTTTGTTCTCAGTTCTCGAAAACTGGACACTTTAACGGGCTACCATTTCTAACGTAGATGCTGCCCTGGCCTGCCCTCCATGCTGCCCCTGCGTCTGCCATGTAGCAAAGCCTGGCCTGGAGCTCCGATGGGTGCCTGTGGGGAGTTCTGATGACGTTCTCAGGGCTCCCTGCCGAGCATCCCCACTGCGAGCCTCCCGCTCCCGCATCAACCCACCAGTGATCAGTCACCCTCCAGTTGTCCTTACATCTTATCGCTCCACCGCTGAGCGCAAACTCCTACCTCCCCTCAAGCCCCCCAAACCAACTCGAGTTAGACAGGATACCACCACCTCTGGGGAGCTTCCACAGCCAGAACTGGAACTGCCTTCAGAAGATGGGATCCACACAGGTACAAGGCCTGGGAGTTACGGGAGCCTGGAGTGGTAGGAGTTTGAGGGCACAGGGTGGGGCTGAGGGGACAGCTATGACCCCACCAAGCCCTGGACTTCTACTTTTTCTCCCAGCTGCTGCTCGGGAGTTGAGGGGAATGGTAGTCTTGGTGTCAGTCTTCCTTGAGGCTGGGGCTCGGCCTCTTGGGCAGGGGTCTTGGAGGTTAGGTCTGGTCACTCTGTATTCTCTCTCCAGGGGACAGGCCCGAAGAAGTGCCTCAGAATGTTCCTCCTGCAGCCTTGGAGGGAAGGTACTGATCTCCCTGCCTCTGTTCCCCTCTTTTCTCCTTACCTTGGCATGCTGTCATGCAAAGACAGACAAACTTCAAGTCCCAGTGATTGCTACCTTACCCGCAGAGCTGGGAAGGGCCAAGGTTCCAGACACAAGGAGCCCAGGTTTCTAATGTGATCTCTGTTCCTTATTAGTTATGTAACTGTGAATAAATTCTCCTTTCCTGGGTCTCAGAGTCTTTCTCTAAGAAGTAGAAATAAGCTTGACTCTGTTCCATGGGGTTATTGAGGAATAATATTTTAAAAATCTGGGCTCCAGCTAGGCGTGTGCCACCAATGCCTGGCTTCTAAAATTATTTCTTAAGATTTATTTTTAATTATGTGTGTGCACCTGTGTGTGTGTGCAGGTACTTATGGAGGCCCAACAGTAGGATCACCCCTGTAGGTTAAGTTACGGGTATTTGTGAGTCACCTGATGTAGGGGCTGGGAATCAAACTCGGGTCCTCTGAAAGAGTAATACAGTCTCTTAATCACGGAGCCATTTTTCAAGCCCTCTATTAAAATGATTGTTGGGTAAAACCATCTGGCAACCGGGCCATTTCTTATGCTTTCCAGGACTGCTGATCATCTTAGGTTGTTTTCTTATTAGAAGTAATAACCCAGGCATATTTATTTGTTTAGAAAGTATTGACTACAGCAGCTTTTAGCTTGAGAGAATGGCCGGTAACTAGGAGAGGGGAGACAGGGAGCCCCAGGTGTGAGGGCTTGACCAGGTAGAGTCTCACCACGTCACAAAGAAGACCTTCTAGACAGTGCTCCTATGTGAGGGGGCTGGAGGGAGGGGCTTGGAAGTGTCTACTGCACAGAGGCTGAGAGAGCAGGAGTGTTTGGGGCCTGGTTTGCCAAGGGCCTCCTCTGCAATGGGCACATAGGAGTGTCTGGGTTTGATCTGGGGAGCTGTCAGGATCCCTCCATACAATGTGCACACAAGTTCTGCACCTCGCTCTTCTGGTATCATGTGAACTATATCCACAGAATGGACCTCACAGATCTTCTTTGCTTGCTCCACAGGGATGAGGAAGGGCTGGAGGTGTTGAAGGAGCAGCAGTGGGAGCTTCCCCTGCAGGACGGTAGGTCTCTCCTGTGATGGGCAGGAGGACAGGAGGACAGGAGGAAAGGGTTCTAGCCCCTGGACCTCCCTGATGTTCTCTGTCTACCTTCCAGAACCTTTATACCAGACTTACAGAGCAGCTGTGCTGTCAGAAGAGCTGTGGGGTGTGGGTGAGGATGGGGGCCCCTCTCCAGCTAATCCTGGAGAAGCTCCCACCTTCTCCAGGCTCCCTGGACCTCGAAACACTCTGTGGCAGGAGCTTCCGGCTGTGCGAGCCAGTGGTCTCTTAGAGAGTCTAAGCCCCCAGGAAAGGCGCATGCAGGAGGTGAGTACCCCTGGGTGGGACTGAGAAGGCTGGAAAAGGAGATAGAGGAAGCATGTGACCTGAGTTCTGGGCTGGTTGTGAGGTGGCCCGCCTTTCTCCTGTGATCTGTGATCTTGCTCTCCTGTCTAGAGCCTGTTTGAGGTGGTGACCTCAGAGGCCTCCTACCTACGCTCCCTGAGGCTACTGACCGACACCTTCGTGCTGAGCCGAGCTCTCCGGGACACACTCACTCCTCGGGATCACCACACACTTTTCTCCAATGTGCAGAGAGTCCAGGGTGTCAGTGAGCGGTCAGTGGGGTCCTAACAGCGTGGGCCATGGGCCACCTAGCGTGCTCTTTACCTTTCTCCCTCTTCTAGATCTTCCCTTCCGGGGACGTAGTTTTCAGCACTGCCCTGAAAACCCTGGAAAACCAGACTTTCTACCCCTCCATTAATTGTTCCCTCTGTGTTTTCAGGTTTCTAGGAACATTACTGTCCCGTGTCCGTTCTTCCCCACATATCAGTGACCTGTGTGATGTGGTGCATGCCCACGCAGTTGGTCCTTTCTCAGTGTATGTGGATTACGTACGGAACCAGCAGTATCAGGAGGAGACCTACAGCCGCCTTATGTGAGTACAGCGGTTTCTCCCTTTCTCCCTGGAAATGTGTTCCAAGACCATTGGTGAATAGCACTAAAACCTTATATGTCCATATCTAAGAAAATGACTTATGAGCTATGCCCAGTAACTGATCAACAATAGCTAATAATAAAATAGGAAAAGCAGAGCAGTATCATGTAATCAGACTGTCAGCATCATTGTTCTCTGTTCTTGCACCTGGTGGACATTGGTAAGTAAAGGAAGGGTTATGCAGACACAGCTCCATGACACCACCACAATCAATTTGATAGGACAGCTACTAAGTGATTGGTGGGTGGGAAGTATATATACATGAGTACACTGGACAAAGTGATATATTAGTGTTCCGGGCAAGATAGGGTGGGGCATCTTGAAAGTTTATCATTGCTAGTCAGAAAGGCACTCACTAGAAAATGTATGAATTGTTAGTTTCTGGAATGTTCTGCTTAATGGCATTGGGTAGTTGAAATTACAAAAGCAAAACTACAGAGAAGGGGGACTTCTATACCCCAGAGTTGGAGGAACCTGAGAAATCATGTTAAGGCTGAGGCCAGGGTTCCCTGGAGGGTTCAGAACCCTACTTGAGGGCACCCCTAGGCATCTGGGCTTTCTTCTAGGGATACTAATATGCGCTTCTCTGCGGAGCTGCGACGGCTGCAGAGCCTCCCCAAATGTGAGCGGCTCCCACTACCATCTTTCCTGCTCCTGCCCTTCCAGCGTATCACCCGGCTCCGGATGCTGCTGCAGGTACTGTCCTGCTTAGTGCCTGTCTCATCCCACCAACCCTGCCATGGGAACTCTCTCCAAGGCCTCTGGTCTAGTTACCACCATTTCCTGTCCCACCATGACCAGACATTCTCTCAGGGCAATGTCTTCCAACCTCAGCTCCCTAAATGCCTCAGGGGGAAGACAGAGCCTTCTAGACTTTCTTTGGCTCAGCCTCTAACTAGTTGAGTTCTCCAGAGGTACAAACAGTGGTTTTGGGGAGGAATGAAAAAATAAACCATAGCTATTCCAGTGATTGTGGACTTCAAAGGGCCATCGTAAATACATCGATTTATAGTGCATCTATAAAATTCAATTTTTATGGTGGCTGTAGGGCAGGGCTCAGCACTGTGTCTTAGTTGTAGACAGTTTGCCTACAGTGTCCTGAATTAGGCCTTGGATATAAT